>JANSVA010000007.1:1800115-1812298 GCA_025504915.1 Erythroxylum reticulatum
GAGATTGATCAGTTACTGAATGCCATTAATAATCACTAAAGTTCCCTCAATTAAAGAAGCTTATTTCTTTTTCTTCTTTTTCATTTATTCATTTTTCTAAGTACGTTTTGACATTTAACTTTTCATCTCAACTTCTTATCCAGGGATGTAAAAGACAAACTTAGTTATAGTTTCTGGGTGTCTTTTTTCTTCAATCTGAGCCCTTTCATGCAAAATTTTTATTTATAAGAGGCGCATTTACTTTCTTTTGCTTTCATATGTGCTGTTATGCGTCAATACTCAACGTTCAAAATCAAGTAACATCAAAAGACTTGTTGCATTATGTAATTATGTAACAATGGAAAAAGTGAAAAATAAATAAATGATTGTGTTAATTGTTTAAGAAAAATATTTATTATGAGATTCAACTCTAATCCAAATTTCCCTGAATTTAATAGGAAGGTCGTAACAAGGTTACTAATGACAAAATGCACTCACTAAGTTGAGAGGAGTGGCAACTGAATGCTTTGTAACCATCCAGAGAGAGATCTTATGTTCAGTTCTTGTTTCCGCTTTGTTTAGATCGCAGTATCCTCCTATGAACCGTCTCTAATTTAAGATAAACATAAAAAAGAGATGTCTTACACTAACCAACTGACCAACGAAATCATTTTTCAGGAAATGATGTACGTAGGGTGGGCATGGTTATAGCTAATTTAGTGATAACGTTGTTGTATTATATTGCCCTGCTTTCTCAAGGTTCTGCTTGCTCTTAATATAGGATCGTCTATGACATTAAAAAACTCTTTACCAAAACTTGGGGGCGTGTAGCATTAATCAGAATGGAATAGACAGTTCTAGCCCTATGCGCCTTACAAGACTCGTAATAACTGTTAACTTTTGCCGCAACGTGGGAACGTGGCTTATCCCACTTCCCATATTTCAGGAACTATGCATTATTGCATATTCCAGGCAGTGCAGTTTTGACAAATGTTTCACACCAAGAACTTGACAATGGCTTCCCTTTCTGCTAGATTTCTCCTCTTGGTCACGCAAGTTTTTACGTCGTTTTCTACAACACTCTCTACAACAGTAATAGAGGACCTCATGAACTTAAAACCCCCTCCAGATTTCAACTCCACTATCTCTATCAACTGTATTAACAACCCTTCTCTTAGATACTGCAGCTCTTTCCCTATGGAACTCAATGAGATCTTCAAGTCCACCATTGTTGCAAGCCACCTTTGCAACGAATCAAAGAACCCAAATTGTGTTGAGTCGTTCCCCAGAATAGACCTTAGGAATCGTCCCAAGATTGCACCCCTTTACCTGTCGTATGATTTCTTTTGGAAATACTGCCCTTTGAGCATTCTATCGATTGATCTTGCGAACAACTCTTTAAAAGGCAGTTTCCCCTCTGATGTGCTGCGTTGTGCACAAATCCATGCTCTTGATTTGAGCTTCAATAGCTTTACAGGTGATCTTCCAATAAATAGCTTCTCTCCTCTAACTAACCTCACATCTCTCAATTTGTCATATAACCATTTTTTAGAGTGTGAAGTGTCGGAATCCCAGTTTTTCAAACGTTTCAACGCTTCAAGTTTTCTTAATTCTGGTCTCCTTGTGCGTCACAGAACTTATAAGGTGAAGGCTATACTTCTCTTAGTCGGATTTCCTATATTTGTGATTCTGATGGTGAGTTGTTTTGGGTGGTTATGTTTTCGAAGGCCCGATTACCTACCTAGGGTACTCCAGCAAAAACACAAGTTTACAAAAGCAATGCTAAAAGCAGCAACTGATGGGTTTTCGAAGAGAAATTTAGTGGTGAAGGGCGAAGGAGTATATATGTACAGAGGAAACCTGAGAGACGGTACTGACGTCGGGATAGAAATCTATCACGACAACATTTCAAGGGAAAGTTGCAAAAAATTTGTTGAGGATTGCAAGGTTCTTGCTCAGTTAAACCACAAGAATCTAGTTCAGGTATTAGGTTGGTGTAGTGACAGAAACTTCAGAGCCATTGTCACAAAATGGTCCGAGAGACGGAACGTTGAGATGTGGTTGTCAGCTTCAGCTCCTCCATGGAATCAAAGGTTGAAAGTACTTAAAGGAGTTGTGGAGGGCATGTGTTATCTGAATGAACAATGGCCTGAAGTGGGATATGATCTCAGGACACGAAGTATCCTACTCTCCGACGATCTAGAGCCCCAGATATCAAGATTTAAGATTGAAGCCCAAATTGGCATTAACAAAAGTACGTTAAATAATTTGTTTACTAGTTTGATTCTTTCACGCTGTTACCTAGTACTGTGTTTGTGTCCACAACGCTCTATCACTGTGTTTGTGTCCATAACGCTGACATGCATTTAATGTAATGTGCTTGGTCTTTCCAGAGGTTTACAAGTTAGGAGTGCTTTTACTAGAGATGATAGCTAACAGAAGGCCACATGAAGAGTTTGCAAAAGGTGAGGCTGGTTTTATCGAGTACATCAGAATGAACTACCCTGCAAATCTGAATGACGTAATGGATACAAGGCTGAAAATATCAGATAATGATTTCGATCAAGCGAAACAAGGAATGGGGCTGGGATTGATGTGCACTGATCAATCAGCTAGCAAGTACCCAAACTTGAATCAGTTATGTAACATAATTAGGAAAGCCTACCAGACTTCGCTTGTTTTAGCAACTCAAAATCACAGATCCCATGGAGGAAAAGCACACAAACATGTTCCGTCGAGATAGAGATGACCAGTCAAGAATCAGAGCTTCTTTTCGTGCAATCTGTAAGTGTACCGACCTGGAAGAACATATTGTTTTGGTTGATAAGGATGCAAACGGCTGTTGAAGAACATAAAGTTTTCAACAAGTGAATTTCCTCCAATGTGGTAAAAGTCTGTCACTTTCCTAATAGCTCAAAAATCATATCAAAGGGGAAAAAACATAATCGTAGACGATTTAAAATAAATCCTCAATACAAACTTCCTCATATACAGAACTAAAAAGAAATTTGTAAGATATTCTATATAGAATCAAGATTTTCATCCTAACTAACCAATCCCTTTCTGTAACAATACCATTGAAAAACTGACCAAATTCAAGTGAATCATATAAGAAGATAGATTATTGAGTCTTCATTTTTTTTGTTCATGGGGTGTGGAATAATTCCACTTTATTAAATTTAACAATTTCTCACAAGTAAATTCATTCAAATCGACTAATCATAATCCCCCATTCAAAGTCATCACTAAACAGCACTCTAACCATGGACACAGGAACTGATTCTACTGGAATTTCATCACACTAGACTCTAATACTACTTACTACAGAAAGGGCTAGAATAACTAGTTTTTAACAAACTAGGTTAGAATGGCGTAAATTGCTCTAAAATGAAGAGGAATTCTTAATCTACAGTAATCCTAGTAAAATTTCTACTAGTTATAGGTAAACTAATAACAGAAGAACATAACATATTGAAAAAAAAAAGATTAATCTAAATAATGAAAAAATTGTAAGAGGGTGACTAAATAAGCAAATATAAAAGAAATAAATCACATATGTCCAATGTGCTCCTATATCAGCCAAGCTAGCTACGTATAGAATAATCAAAACGACAGAAAAACTATTGTACAATCAAAATTTCTCCCTGTACTATTTAATATCACATTTAAATTAGACTATCATAGTGGTACAAATTTTTTCCCTGTACTATCTAAAATCACATTTAAATTAGTCTATCATAGTCATAGTATTCTTGAAAGGCTGTTTGCTGAGTTTAGGATGGCAGGAATGAAGCACAGTCCAGAATCAGAACTTTACAATCATCAAAATCGTTTCCCTTGGAAAAGAGGAAATATAAAGGCAAAAATCATTCATTAAAATGCAGTCTGGAAGAATTCTTTAGATGGTTGTCAGGTTTAAAGAAGCACCTTTTGTACTAACATCAGGAAAGTTGACGATCCATCATCTTATTATGCCAGGCCTGTTTGCTTGTACCTTAGATCTGTTCTTGCTGATCATCTTTGGCACATCAGGTGTTAAAGCATACATTTTAACAGCAAACAGTTCCTGAGGAAATCCCCTCTGGTCCTGAAAAGAGTAAGGTACGAGCAAATAAACAACCAATATAGTTGAAAATAATTAATCTTTAGTCTTTATAGCCTAGCATCGACGTAAATGCTAATATGGCTGGCAGTTGAAAACCAGACAGCTTCAACTTCCAGCTGAAGAAGATGGACAATAAACCTAAGATATTCTCTCAAGCCAACTAAAATTCTAAAGGAAAAACAATCAGAAAGCAGCATTCTGAAAAGGAAATGTATTCTTTTCTACTGATTGAAGCTGGATTTAGTTAATTCATGCTCTTAAACAGTTCGTTAGCTAATTAGAAGTTTAGAACAAAGCCACAAATGTATCTTTTCTACTGATTGAACCTTGATTTTGGTTAATTAATGCTCTTAAACAGTTCCTTTAGCTGATTAGAGAAAAACCAAGAATGAATTGAACTAATTATACTAATAATAAGGAGAAATATTAGCTTCTATTAAAATATAATCTTAAACGGAAACTTAAATAATTAGATTGTATAAATAAATTAACATACATAATAAATATACAGTATAAATGTAAAGAAGCTAACCCTTGATTTGTATAGATGCAACCCACACCTACTAAAGAGCTCCTTGAAGTATGAATCAGATCTGGTGATGCTTCTATCATCTTTGTCTAATACAAACCCTGCCAACATGCAGTTTATAGTCAGAGTAACATCTAAGCAATGCAGCATTTGCAAGTGGGGCCACAGAAATCCACCACCAAAATATATATCTTATTTCAAAAGAAGCAGATTAAATTTTTAGCATTTTTGGATGTTCGGAAGATTTTGGCTGTACAATCTTGATGAATGCAATTGTAGCCTGAATTGTATTACAGGAGAACTTACACAAATGAATGTATGTTTGGGTATTGGACCCAAGAATAAATGTTTTGAATGGGTAACACTAGAACTACAAGCTCAGTGGCTGTGGTGAATCTCTCCTACAACAAGAACTCACCTCATAACATGTCTATTTTCTGCTTATAGCCAGTTCATGCAAATTGCTCAAATTCACATGGAAATGGCAAGAAGTAGTTGATTTCTAACTAACATTGTATTATGATGCTCATGATGTGACCAATAATTGGATCTAAATAAGCAAAATTGGCAATCTTAACATTATTTCACAAATTTGCTTCTGATTGTTTTCCTTTGCTTGAGAGTTAAAATGGAAAATATGGCAAACTTAACTATGCACATTTGAAAGAATGGAACAGAGTACCATTTCTGGCAATGTTCTCCTTCAGGACAAAAAACCCACCAGGTTTGAGGCCAGTCTGCAATGAAAATCAGTTGCATAATTTAAGACGAACAGATTTTAGAACAACTTAAAGCACCATAGCTAGAAGGAATCCAAAATTAAAGTTGCAAGGAAAAGTTACCAATGAAAGAATAGGGCAAACAACATTCTATAGCAGACTTTATTCAACATTGTTTGCTACTAAAAAATGAGTATAGTTGAATGTAATATGCTAAAGCACTTAATTAGGTAAACAAACACATTAAGAGTTGATGAACTTTCCGCATTATAAAGAAAGATTAAGGATGGCTACAAGTCGAATTTTTCAACCAATGAGATAATTGACTGGGCCAAATAATTGAACATAATGTTTTCAATTCTTGAAACCATACCTTTGCTCTCTTGAAAAATGAGATCAAATCATCATCAGTTAGATGGCCAATACACCACTGGACCCATATAACATCATATCTCCCTGCATCAGGCGTAAATTCCTAAAAGGGAAAGAGATCCTCATTTTGTGTCTAAAAGAGTATAAAAAGGAAAGCGCTTCTGCATACAAGATCAAAAGATCATTATTCAAAGATATTTAAATCGCAGGGTGACTAGAAGGCTATAATCTCTCTTCCTCTTCCGACTTGCTTTGTTTTAACTTGCTAAATGGATTGCTTGAACAAGATATCATATGTGTCACTTTCCTCTAATGGAAATGTTTACCTTCCAACAGATAATTTAAATTTAACGACTCAAGGATGAAGAATTTGCAACTTGAAATAATTCCCCCATGCTTGCAAAGTATTCTCAATCAAACAATTCTTTATTGTTCCTATCCTATGTCTAACTTTGTCTTCTGAATAAGTGTTAGCAACACAAGTCCAGAGTTCTACTTCCACCTGGATACAAATTAAATACAAGTGCTACCTGAAGTGGAATACAGAAAAAGTTCGTGGCTTTGTGTGCATCAGATGCCATAGGATTTTCCTGGACTAAACTTTCACGAGCAGCGTCTAAGAAATGTGAGACAGGCTCTAGAAGATCAACCTGGAGAAAAAAGAAATGGACAGGTAAAGGAAGCACAGCACTAAGCTCTCGGTAATGAGAAGGGCAGACCGACAACAATCTCAAGAATTTCTCAGAACTGTGCATATGCACCCTTTAGCCACGCAATGAACAAAAACATTGGAGACGCTAGAATCAAATCCCATTACCTCATTGAAATATCTGATCAGAAGTTTCTTGGTGATTCTCCCAATGCCACTGCCACAATCTGTATAAGTTTTAAATTAATTGCCAACAGTATGAATTTGTTGGTGTGCGTGTATATATAGAGTAAAGCACGATCATTCAACATTTAACATATTGAGATTTGGCCATAGACTTTTAACATCTTAAAAATATACAACGCAAACTAAAATTCACGAACATATACTCCTCAGGAAACACAAAGTTAATTAAGTAAATCAACGGAGCATACAAGCAGGTAAAAATTACACACATTTATAAGCACACAAAATCAAGTTGCATAACAGAAGAGTACCAAGAGCAACAAGATGACGATTGTTTCCAGCATCAACGAATAGCTCGGATAGAAGGGCTTGAAGAAAACCTTCACTGCCCTTGATGTCGGTGTGGCTAACAAGCCCGTAGCCTCCTAACACCCCATCTACAGATGCCTCCACACCCTAAACCAAGAAGAAAAGAGGCCCATAAGCTCTATTTCAACTAGAACGCAACAAAACAAAACAATTACTCGATCAGTGCTTAAAGGGTGTAATACTTACTTCCCAGTAAGCAACCCCGTCTCGGTACCAAAGGGACTTCTTCAAGGTGTCTCCGGCGTGTTCTCTCCACATCTCGTCCGCGTTCTTGAACCGCCTGCCGCTGGAATCGGAGCCAGAGGCCTCCATCGGCGAAGCTCTCACGGCAGTGGAGTAGGAAGCGAGTCTGGAACAGTAGAAGAGTGACCCTAGTGCGGTTGGATTATGGAGGGAAACATGGACCCCACTGGTTGTTAAGCCTGTGCGAATTCGGTGCATACACATAAAAAGGAAACTTCAAATCTTGACGGTCGAAATCGTTTTATGACTGAAGTCGTCTTCTTTCTTAATTTAAGTCTTGATGTAAATACGGTAAGTTAGTTCTTTTGCCGATAAAAACAACATCCAATTTAACCGATTTAATCGTAAATAATTTAAACTATTTAAATTTTTAATTCAAATTTTAACTTGTTAATTTATTTTATTTTATTAATTTTTGTTATTAAAAATTGATTAATTTATTAATTAATTAATCAATTTTTATAAATTAAAAAATATAATTAAAATAAATCAATTAATTTTTATTTAATAATTTCTTTTTAATTAAACTTTAAATTCTGAGATAGGTAAAGAAAATCATTTTTAATTATATTTTAAAATTTTTAATTATATTTAATCTTTATTCTTTTTTATGATGACTTAATATTGGTTGAATTTTTTAAATATTAAATATTTTATCTTTTCAATCTAACTTAATAAATTATTTAACAATTATGAAATCATATGAATTTTATATATTTCAGCAAAGACATGAGTACTATTCCGTATTAGTACGAGAATAGCACTCAAATCCTTGGTATCGTACTGATTGTAGATATCGATCGGTACTGGATAGTATTAGAAATACTAGAAAAATTCGAATAGCTAATCTAAAATTTTAAAATTTTAAAAGTTATGGATAAAATAAAAAAAAAACTAAAATGTTAAAACCTGACCACACTCATTTTCTCCTTTAGTTCAGTCTCGTACAACACTCTCACTCTTACTAGCCACCGCCCTCCCTCATACTCAGTCCTTTTCAGTCCTCACTCTCCACTCTCCAGTCCAATCTCCTCTCCAGTTGTCACTGCTTCCTTCACCGTTTGATGCTTCCTCCTCTGCTGCTTCCTTGCTAATTCCTCAGCAATTGCTGCTCTATATACATTAGTCACCATCGTCACTGGTCGCTACTCAACACGTACCACCTGTATGTCCAGTCAACCAGTCCCCACTCAATCCTTGCCTCAGAAATAACTCTAAAAGTCACATTTACATCTGGTTGACCTACGACCTAACCTGCATTACTCATTAACTTGGCTGTAATTTGTCTGTTTTTTGTGTGTTAAGTTGTATGTTTTCGCTCTGGATTGCAATTGCATTATGTTTTAGTTCTCATATGTGTACTTTGAATCATTTATAAAATATGCATTGGGTTTGGAATTAGTTGTGTAAATCGTGTATTGTTTAAGAACATTTAGGCATTGTAAATTTATTTATTTGAGTTTTCCTATTATTTTTTATTTTAATAATCATAAAAATGATATGAAAATTAATTCATTAAATTTTTAGTTTGTTAATTGATTTATATGAAACATATAATTTACTAATTATTTTTATGCATAAAATATATTTAACATGTTATTAATCATTTGAATATAAGATTTAATATATAATTAAATCATTTAATATCTGCAATTAAGTTAAGAAAATTAAATGTTTACATTTTTATTGTTTATTTTTGTCAATAGGAAATAATATTACAAATATTAATCTTATTTTATGGGTAGTAAATACACATTCATCATCTTATCTTATGAATAGTTAAATACATAATAGAAAATAATATGTGAATCTATGAGCGAATATTTATTATTCAAATAATATGAAATTGTAAATGTTTAAGTCATTTTTTGCAATTTGTGTTATCATAAAGAATAGTTATTTTTGCAATGTGTGATATCATAAAGAAAGCTGTAAAATATAATCAATTAGGAGTTTGGATACGCTTATAGTTGAATAATGAATTTTTATAGTTATGTAATGATATTATATAGAAAAATTGCATTTTTGAATATGAATTTATTAATTTAATTTTAACACATCTTCATTTATTTTTATAGATAAGAGAAGGGGAGCTCAAGTCTGCCAAATAATTCGAACATTTTAGGAAGATTTGATGATCAAGTTTGGACTTATGCAAAATTGGTTCCTAGAATGAAGAGCCGTATAATATGTGTGTATTTCAATAAGCATTTTAAAGGTGGAGGAACCACTAGATCAAAGAAGCATTTAGTTAGAATTAAAGGTGATGCAGAGCCTTATAAAAAAGTTAATCATGACACGAAATGACGAATAAAGACTTTATTTGAAGAGTATCAATGTGAAAAAGATAGAAGACAAAACTTAAACTATGAAATTGGTTGTAGAAGTTCTTTTTTGGTAGTTAGGGTGATAGTGGAGATGTTGAAGATGGTAATATTTCTACCTAACAAGAAGGAAATGTTGCTACTAAAGTAAAAAGAAGAAGAAGATAAGTATTTAACTTTTTTGTACCACAAACAACTTTTAAAGTTTACTCTTCAATTTGTAATGTCTTACAATCTAAAGAAGTGACTCATAATATGAATATGGTAATAGCTAGATGATGATATAATTTTACATTTTTTCTAGTCCAAAAACATCCAGAATTTCAGAAATTTCCTAAATTTCACAAAAATTCTAAATCAATAATATACTCTCCAAATCAATTTTTAACACATAAAATTCACAATTCTAAATATAATCACATTTATAAATCAATTATATCGGAAAAATGTCAATGAATGCATGTACAATCATTCTAATGTGCAAAAATCAATATTCACGTGTGTGTGTATGCTATATTATGCATGAGCACGAAATCTATTTTCTAACTTCTCAATAAACTCTCATATACACTATTATAGGGTTCTAACCTCTAACATGGGATAACGAGATGTTCCAAACTTACTCTAGTCCTAAACCATGATGGGACCTTAATCTTATGTCTTTCTTCAACAATAACAATCCCTCTACTTCGAATTGAATCTTTGTGCTTTCTATTTAAGAAAGTAAATAGAGATTAGGAAATATAGATTGAACCATAAAATTTAAATATGAAATAATGAATGAGAAGTAATATACATACTCCATATATATATATATATCGACTTCCTCTTAATTGTTCAAATATACAAATGGCCAATTTCGAGTTAGTCGTTATTTAACTCCATATATTTTCTGACACCAAGTGGCCTTACTTTTTAGTAGAAAACTAACAAGCTACTATCTTAATCAAAATCAAAGTTACATTCTTATTTGTTAAATCTTGTCTCCATGTTATTTAAGTACATCGAACAAAATGTCAACCATTCATTTGCTATATAAGCCTTTGCAATAGACCCTTCAGGTTGAGCTCCATTACGTATGTAGCGTTTAAGAGAGCATAAAATATAAACAAAATATAAAACATTAATAATTGTTACTAAGTAATAACTTTTTTTAAAAGTAGAAATTAATATGAATGACCATTCAATGGGGAGCATCCATCAAAATTGAATCGGTGCATAAAGTTTTACCTCGTATGGTAAGTGAATTGCCAAATGCACCATAACATCAAAAAAAGATGGGGGAATAGTAATTCAAACTTACATAGAATCAAAGCTATGTCTTTTTTTCATTTTTTTCAAGCTCTTTTACTTTTAGTGTCTTGCAACATAATTGCTTAAAAAACTCACCCAATTGTCTTAAAGTTACGAACACATCCTTTGACAAACACCCACATTTTTCAAAAGAAAGTAATCGTTGTAGAAGCACATAACAATCATTTCTTTTTAACTCAAATATTTTTCCCTCTTTAACATTGACACAACAGGCTATATTAGATGTATATCCATTAGGAAACTTGATTGCTTTAAGAAATTGACAAAAAGTTTGCTTCTCCCTTTTCGACATGTTGTAACAAGTAGGTGGAATGATGTTTGACCCATCCTCTCTTCTTTTCAAATGCAATTATTTTCTTATATTCATTTCTTCCAAGTCTAATCTAGCCTTAATTATGTCTTTCGATTTGCCATCAATTCCCATCAAATTCTTAAAACATTCTTACAAATAATTTTTTTCAATATGCATCATAACAAGATTATGCCTAAATAGCAATTCCCTCCAACATGAAAAATTGACAAATGTGCTTTTTTTATTCCAACTAAGCTTAACAATACTTCTCTTTCATTTTCTATTACTTAGGTGTTTAGGAAGTGTAATGTGATAATTGGTAAACTACATCATCACCAGACAAGTGCAAAGAAGCTTTACCCAATTCTACTTTGCCATTAAGAAATTTGTTTCTTCGCCATCTATGCCCATGTTCCAAGTAACGATGATGTCCTTATAACATATTTTACTTTATAGCCTCATTGAATGAGTTTGATGGTTACACATAGGGTACTCTATCCAGACAAATTCTCATATATTGGAAAATCATTTATAGTCCACAAAATAGTTGCATGCATTATAAATGTTTCACCTTCAACAACATCATAAGTTTCTAATCCATCCTCTTAGAGAAGGTTTCAGTCATCAAGTAGTAGTTGCATGTATACATCGATATCCTTACGAGGAGAAATATGTCCTGGAATAAGTAAAGACAATAATATAAAAGGCTCTTTCATACACTTCTACGGAGGTAAATCATATGGCACTAGAATTACCAGCCACATGCTGTAAAAAAAAACTCATATTATCAAAGGGATTAAATGTATATGTGGCTAAACCAAGTCAAACATTATGACAATCCTTTGTAAACCATAGAAACTTTCCATGCCATTAAGCCTATTAGATGATGCATAATGTTATCATTAATGTGTTTCTCTTTATGCCACCCTATATCTATGACTATTTTTATTGACATAAAAAGTCTTTGTAGTCGTGATTTAATAGAGAAGTATCTCAAGATTTTATGCGGTATCTTTTTCCCTTTCCCATCATCCACTCACCACCTTGATTTATCATAAATGGGATAACATTCAAGATCTTTACTATCCTTCCAAAATATAGC
>JANSVA010000007.1:1827606-1843625 GCA_025504915.1 Erythroxylum reticulatum
TGCCTATTTACCCACAACCAAGACTTGACAGTTTTAAAACCAACCAAATTCATTTCATGTTCAACATAATTGGTCAACCATAGTTAAATGCATCAAACAGAGTTCAAAACACAATCAGCATAAAACACAATTCAATTCAATACTAAACATAACAAAATAAAAATGTTAGCATCCTAAAGATTACTAATAGCTTTGCAAATCATTCAATGGAGCAAAATCAATAGGAAACAAAATAATCAAAGCAGAACTATCAAAATTTACTTACTGAATTACATACAAAATTGACCATCTAAATTACTTACAAAATCTCCCCTTTTGCTTATTGCCTTGAAGTCCTGGTAATATCTGAAAATTGTCACTCTATGCATTCCTCTGTAGCATTTAATACAAACACATATCACTATTATGCATGATTATCATTTATGCACATTCATGAATATTGAATATGTATAATGCATGTTCATGACAAATTTCTCCTCAATCTTGTTACATTATCAATCAGGTGAAACCATACTCAATTGCTCAATCCAAACTTATCTCACAACCAACTTTCAGGTTCACTTTCCTCAATTATTCTCATCAGGAAGATGAGGTAATTAGGTACCAATTTCTTCTAAAAAGTTGTTCCTATTTGTCTTAGGTTTCCAATGATACTAAGTTGATCCAATTTGGTTTACTATACTGAAAGTTATACTTAAAAGGTTTCAGACTGTTCTTAAACTTCAATAGAATCCTTATCTCAACTTCCAATGAGATTCTTAAATTCATAGAGGTAGAATTAGAATTCCATGTCATCAAAAACATTGTAGCCTTATGACTCTAGTTTAATTCAAAACAAGAGTCACTCCATTTAGAAATCTAAATATCCAAATATAAGTAAATTACCAAAGTATGTTCAGTAAAAACATCCCAATTATCATACTTCAGCACAATCACAATTTTATCTTAAATTCTTCAATAAATACAATTCAGAAAATTCTAATCTTTGGTGGAGATGTATATAAATTTCTTATAAAGCCATTGGTTTAAGAATCAAGTCATTTTGATATCGGATGAAGAAGTTATAACCAAAAGAAGTAAAGGTGTTCAAGGTGAGTCAATCCTTTAGTCATACCAGCAATGTCACCGTCGTGCTTAAGCACGAGGGTGACATCCAACCAACTTTCACAGAAATGTCAAATGTCACCCTCGTGCTTAAACACAAGGGTGACTTCTTCAACTTATCCAACAAAGTCACCATTGTGCATTAGCATGAGGGTGACTTCTCCAACATGCCATTTTTCCAGAAATCACAATCTTCTTCCCCTATTCCATTTTTCTCCATATTTCTCACTTCTAGCTTATTTAATGAACACATATAACACTTAAGCTAATTCTTCTACTTCCATTTCAGTTCATCACAACTTAAACAAATCAAATCCAAGATTCAACACAAACACCAAAATCAAAACTCATACGGTTTTTTCCTGAATAAGTATTATGCTTTACATTAAAGAATAACCCACGTAAATGCAGTCACGGGCGTGTGATTTTCATGCATGCCCGTGAGTGCATGTTTCTCTTCTTCCATTTTTCTGTATCTTATCTCAATTCCTGCATTCCTAGTTCATATATTCTATATTTCTATACCCAGTACAGGCTTCAAACGCATTAAGTATAAGCTTATATGATATTTTATAAAAACTTGAAACCTCACACAGCTTTCTCTCACTACCATGTTTTCATTCTACTACACTTGTTTCATTTTCTGCATATCTTCATCATACACTTATACAATTACTTTCACCATTTTATTTCACTTCCATATTGTCTGAACTCATTCTCAACCCAACTCAACGTCAAGTCTATATCAAACAATAAAAACCGATGCATGCATGTGAAATCATTTTCATCTCTCTCTCTCAACTATAAATTCTTATCTTTCATCTGATGCTTTTTTTTCACTTTCTTCTATGCTTTCACTTCATTTAACTCCTTTCTATATTAAGATCTCGCCAAATCCTTTAAATACTTTCTGAACAAACCCCATGCAATCGGTATTACACTTCCACTGCACAATAATATCATCTCATCTTTCATCACTAATACCGTATTAGTTTCACACACAACTCATGCATGTGATCATTTCCAATTTTAACACACCATCAAAATCATTCACAAAACTCTGAAAGTTAAAAGTTTACTAACTTTGTTTCTTCAAAAAAATCCCAGCTTTGATAGTGAAGAACATGATTTCGGTGGTTGGGCAGAAAGCAAGGAGATTAAACATAAACAATCACTAGTTAGAAGGAAATGTTTGTTTTGTACTGGATATTACTCATGCAAAGGTCAAAGTTATGGTTCGGTGAAGATCAAAGCAAAACCGAAGAGGAAACTAAGGAGTTACTGAGTTTTGCCTTCTAACACATGTACTTACGTGTGTTATCATCGTAGTGACACATGGCTCCATGCATAACTCCCATTTGTCCTTCATGCAAGCTGCCACATATCACTCTCCCATTTGCCACCTAATCATGTATTTTTTCTATGTCAAGAAAAACCTGAAAATTTCTAAAATTCACTAAAATTTTCAAAATAATGACAATAGTCTCCGAATGAGTTTTCCACAATTTAGTCGCATTTATAAATCCATTTTACTTGAAAATTTCATGAATGCATGTACGATTCTTTTGTATGTGTCAAAATACATATGCACTTATCAGCGAATACTCAATTATGCAATGTATCAAGTGCACTAAAATTCCATAATTTTCTAACTCCTAACATGGGGTGTTACATTTCTTCCTCCTTAGGAAATTTGTTTCTCGAAATTCATACCTAATCCGAATAGTTGCGGATACTGAGCTTTCATGGTTTCTTCAAGTTCCCATGTTGCTTTCTCAAGCCAATGGTGTTGCCAGAGTACCTTCACTAAAGGTATTTGCTTGTTCCTCAGTTGCCTGACTTCTCGGGCCAAGATAGAAACTGGCCTTTCTTCATACAACAAATATAGTTGTACCTTAATTTTTTACGCTGGGATTTTATGTGTAGCATCAGACCGATATCTTCTTAGCATAGAAGTGTGGCACACTTCATATAGCCTGGCCAATTCTTCAGGAAGAGCCAACTGATAAGCTACTTGTCTGACTGTTTTCAAAATTTTATAAGGACCAATGAATTGTGGACTAAGTTTACCCTTCTTACCAAATCGAAGTATATATTTCCACGGTGATACTTTCAATAACAGCTTATCTCCTACCTGATATTCAATATTACTTTTCTTTTAGATCAGCATAAGACTTCTACCTATCACTGGCAACTTTTAACCTTTGTTGAATAATCTGAATCTTTTCTTCAGTATCTTTCATAATTTTAGACTTAATCATATTACTTTCACTTAACTCAATATAACATACTGGAGTTCTACACCTTCTACCATATAGCGCTTCATAAGGCGTCATGCTAATGTTGGTCTAATAACTGTTGCTGTAACTTATCATCAGTTTTCTGAGCATCACATATCTCTTGTATCAAAGTAGGCCTTGCTTTCAATTGAGCTATCAAAGCTTCATCAGACGCTAGTCTCCATTCACTCTGCTTAAGTGATAATGCCAAAATGGTCTTCCGACTTAAGGCATCAATTATAACATTAGTTTTACCTGGATGATAATCCACCATACAATCATAATCTTTAAACAGTTCCAACCAACACCGTTGTCTCATATTGAGTTCCTTCTGGGTAAACAAATACTTTAGACTTTTATGATTTGTGAAAATTCTACATTTTTCACCATACAAGTAGCACCGCCAAAATTTTAAGGCAAACGCTACTGTTGCAAGTTCCAGATCATGAGTATGATTATTCTATTCTTGTGACTTTTGCTGCCTAGAGGCATACACAACTAACTTTCTATCCTGCATCATTCAACTGATCAAATAGGTCTTCAATCCTCGACAACAGATACTTGTTCTTCATTGTGATTCTATTCAATTGCCTGATATCGATGCACTCTCTGTAGTATATCCAACTTCCTCTGTCTGAACCTCATTCTTATCCGATTCCAATATTCACATATGATTCGTTCAATACTCATTTATTTATTCTTATTCAATTTTCATTCATTCATATGTAAACATATCTTACATCTGTACCCTGTAACATCATTCGCCCAGGAAACTACTTTATCAGATGTACACTCATAATAACTAATCAACTTATTCTTGAGGGTTTCGTACATATATTGCTATCTTCAGCTTCATCTTACTTGAATATGTTCTCAATCATCTAAAAAATTTATGAAATGTAACCATCATGAAATTCTAATAACAAACCAATGTTATAACCTTGTACTGAATCACAAACTTTCCAACACGATACCTAAACAACCATTCTAGTTCCATGTTTAACCTCTTAAGGTAACGTACTCTTTAAATCCAATCACTTTTACTTATGTCTTTATTCTTTTTCTCCGTAAAATCCATGAAAATACATTTCCTTCCACATCAATTGAAAGTTATACAACCATAACATAATACTAATCTCATATTCCTTCCTGAGGAGCTTCCGGGCTTGTATAGTAGATATTACATTAGCTAAGGAACTAGTGTGGAAGCCATGCAATACTATTGTAGGTTGATCCGATTTCTTAAGCATAACTGTTTTTGCACCACAAATTACTACTGCTTGATGTTTGGATAACCAATCCGTACCCAGAATCAAATCAAATTCATGAAATGACAATCTGACCAGATTTACTACATATTCATTTCTTGTATCACAATAGGACAGTTCCTATACACCTAATTAACCAATACACTACTACCCAGAGGATTGGTTACATGCATGTCATACTATAATTGATCTATAGGAATCTCCTTATCAAACATTTCTCCAACATAGATATATATAAATGAGTGGATCCAGGATCAATCATTGCATCCATGTCAAAATAAAAGAAAGAAATAGTACCAACAATGAATTTAGGTGGGTCTTGATCCTCATGAGCTTCCAATGCATAAGCTTGAGCCAAAACCCTACAGTTTTCGATTGAGTACTCAAATTAGGTCTGTGTTGACCGAATGCTCCTCGTCCTCTACCGTGTCCTCTTTTCTCAGCAGATGCATGAAAGACCTCTCGACTGACTTGTGATGTTTGAGCCTGGTTAAGAGGGAAACTAGTTATCTTATGCTCAGTACTGCCATATCGAAAACATTTTCCCGTAGCCCTCCTGCAAACACCCCAATGATGCACAGAATAATGAGGGCAATTCGGGGCACCAAAACCTCATCCTCCAGAGGAACCCCTACCAAAAATAGTCGATCAGGGAAAGTTTTGTCATTTTCCCCGAGTCCTAGATCTCTGGGTAACTTCTAGTGTAGAGAAAGTACTTCCTCAACTTCATTTTCCTAAAGACCAACCTCCTCTAGTAAATCTCCTACATTGATTCCATTCTCTTCTGATCATCTTTTGTCTTCCAATTTTCACATTAGCCTCAACCAAAACCTCTCCCTGAGCTGGAGGAGGAGGTGGCACCTCAGCTTCACCTCGTTTGACCCCAGAGGTCCAGATATCAATTGACAAATTTGCTCAGGATGATTGCTCTCAGCAACCTCGTCATCAGCTTCGCATGATCTTTCCATAGATAATTCTATAAACAAAACATGGGACACTGCATTAGGCCAAACACAACTTTTGCACGCAAGTATAAGTAGTATTTAAGCATTGGTTAAACCAGAATCGCCTAAACCATGATCTTATACCAAAAAGGTATGATGCTCCAATACTCCATGGGAGGATATTACGAGTGCCACACACATAGAACTTACGAAATACGAAACATTTCAAAGCATACGATAACACTTTATACATGCATTTCCAGAATCTCGTACATTTCATATCATAAATTCATAAACCAACATGTATAAAGGTTATTACAAACCTTTAAAAAAAAATTCAGGAGTTGCATACATCAGATACAAGTCCAAAAACAAACTCAAAATACATTTTTGACAAAAAAAATTTTTAGACTTCGTTGGCTAATGCGGTTGACTTGTGCCAGTCCTTAAGTCCTTCTCTTCAAACCTACACGGGGCAAGTCCACCGTGCTAAGCATAAAGCTTAGTGAGTAATAACTAAACTATGCTTAATCAACAGATACAGAATCATATTTTACATAAGCACCTTAATATACTAAAATTTAGAACATAATATCATTTCTTCGTATGCTATTAGTCATATTCAAAAGCAGAACAGAATATACAGAATATAGAATTGATTTTTAAAAAAGGGTGTTAACCCATCAGATCAAAAATATCGTTTGTTTCTTATCAAAACTTATTAGAAATTAAAGTACAACACGAGTTAGACTGTAAATCTATGAACGGAAGTGGGTAATGGGACTTGTACAGGAGATACCATAATTGGTATCAGTAGAAGAGACTTAAGTGTCGATATCAGAAGACACCAAAGTGCCAATGCAAAAGGCACTGAAGTGCTAATATAGAAGACACGAAAATGCCACTACAGAAAACATCGAAGTGCCACAAGAGTAGCTATAGACCCTTCTAGGCATGTCTATTTACTCATGACTAGGACTTGACAGTTTTAAAACCAACCAAATTCGTTTCATGTTCAACATAATTTCAACCATAGTTACATGCATCAAACAGAGTTTAGAACATAATCAGCATAAAACACAATTCAATTCAATACTAAACATAACAAAATAAAAATTTGAGCACCCTAAAGATTACTAACAACTTTGCAAATCATTCAATGGAGCAAATCAATAGGAAACAAAACAATCAAAGCAGAACTATCAAAATTTAATCAAAGCAAAACTATCAAAATTTAGTTACTGAATTACTTACAAAATTGACCATCTAAATTACTTATAAAATCTCCCCTTTTGCTTATTGCCTTGAAGTCCCGGCAATATCTGGAAATAATCGCTCTATGCATTCCTCTATAGCATTTAATACAAACACATATCACTATTGTTCATGATTATGAAATAAGTTATGTACATTCATAAATACTGAATATGTATAATACATGTTCATGACAAATTTTTGGGTTTCTTATCCTCAATCTTGTCACATTATCAATCAGGTCAAACCATACTCAATTGCTCAATCCAAACTTATCTTGCAACCGACTTTCGGGTTCACTTTCCTTAATTATTCTCATAAGGAAGATGAGGTAATTAGGTACTACTTTCTTTTAGAAAGTTGTTCTTCTTTGTCTTAGGTTTCCAATGATACCAAGTTGATCCAATTTGGTTTAGTATACTGAAAGTTATACTCAAATGGTTGGACAGAAAGCAAGGAGATTAAACATAAACAAACACTAATTAGAAGGAAATGTTTGTTTTGTACCGGATATTACTCATGAAAAGGTCAAAGTTATGGTTTGGTGAAGATCAAAGCAAAATCGAAGAGGAAAATTAGGAGTTATTGAGTTTTGCCTTCTAACACACGTACTTATATGTGTTATCATCGTAGTGACACATGGCTCCATACATAACTCCCATTTGTCCTTCATGCAAGCTGCCACATATCACTCTCCCATTTGCCACCTAATCATGTATTTTTCCTATGTAAAAAAACAATACCCGAAAATTTCTATATTTCACCAAAAATTTCGAAATAATGCCAATAGTCTCCGAATGAGTTTTCCATAATTTAATCACATTTATAAATCCATTTTACACGAAAAATGTCATGACTGCATGAACGATTATTTTGTATGTGTCAAAATACATACGCACTTATCAACGAATACTCAATTATGCAAAGCATAAAGTGCACTAAAATTCCATAATTTTCTAACCCCTAATATAGGGTGTTACACTTCTCATTGTGACTCCTAGGCTTGTGGAATATTTCACCAATAAGTCTCATGGGATCTACATCATGAGTTTCTAGCCTATATATTATCATAGGGGTTTATTATGCCTCAGATAATCCATAATTATACGTTAATTTCTTATGTTAACAGTTCTTGATTAATCAATACAAGTTCACATACAAAACCCAGGCTCTCCTTCCATTCACACAAAATCTTCTCTATTCAACTAGAAGATAAAAATTAAACAAAATTTTACAGAGGGAGAGAAACTGTCTTCATTCGGTTCGACAGAAGAAAGCGTAGAAAACAAATAGGAAGAGCACTATGAACGCTTATAATTAAGTAAATATAAAAATCACCACCTCAAGTAG
This sequence comes from Erythroxylum reticulatum, assembly GCA_025504915.1. Classification (NCBI taxonomy): domain Eukaryota; kingdom Viridiplantae; phylum Streptophyta; class Magnoliopsida; order Malpighiales; family Erythroxylaceae; genus Erythroxylum; species Erythroxylum reticulatum. Next base: position 1,835,806 of record JANSVA010000007.1, read on the forward strand.
TAAAACAAAGTCATTATGGCTATATTACTATCATAGATAGTTATGAATGGTATTCATTGATAGAAGTGACCACCACATACCTAGAAGGATGGATAATCGAAGATGAAGGACGATGAACAAAGACTTCAAAAGTTAGTGAATTGATTGTGAAATTGGCCCTAGTTCGAATCAACTGACCAATTAGAAGAAATAAAGAACATTAAACCAAAATGCTAAAGAACCTTAAATCAAAAGGCATTTCACATAAATTAAAATTAAATGTTTATCTAGGTTGATCATACAATTAGTAATGCTTGAATGAGACTTAGAAAGTTAAGGTAACAAAGAAAGTTTATTACATTTAGTTCTTATATGGTATATATAAAATTGAGACGAAAAATTTTCTTTCGAGACAATATATGGAGTAATATATGAAAGTAGCATATGTTACATAATAATTGAATTTGCACAAAAGATATTTGGAGACTTGATGGAGAAGAATATAAATTGTTAGTAGGTAGTTAATGTCTTAAATCACTAAGTTCACTACTAAATAAAAGAAAATTGTTAAAAGTGAAGCTAAGGCACCTCACCCACTAATATTGCAGAGTTTAAGAACACATTTTAAAGCAACAATTCCCATAACTTCAAAATTGTGGGATTTGGTACTAATAAACCAAATAACTAAAAAAAGTTCTCTAAAAAACCAAATAATTAAAAAAAAACCCATATTTTTCATTAACCAAGTCTCACCAGTATCTAGCAAAATAGTCAAAAATATCCTTAAGAGACATTTCATTGAACACTTCATATGCAAACCTAATTCATCCCTAATTAATAACAAAGCAATGCATTTTCCATTATTCACAAATATAAACACATTGAAACAAAAAATGAACCAACCACAGTCGAAAAAAATGTAGAATACTTAAACCACATCAATAAAATATTCCTAAGAGACATTTCATCGAACACTTCATACGCAAACCAAATTCATCCTTAGCTAGTGAAAAAACCACTATATTTTTCCATTATTGACCAACATATACATAATGAAACAAAAAAATGAACTAAGCATGATCCAAAAAATGCATAATACTTAAACCACATCAACAAAACCGATGACCATATAAACATTTAATAACAATAATGAAAGTGGAAAAAATAAACCCGAGAGAAAAACATGGATGAATAACCTTGATGGATGATTAATCAGAGAAGATGGACAATGGAAAAAAAATGAAGAAGATGAAAGAAGGCTATTAATGAAGAAAACCTAGGAAATAAGAAAGAACACGAAATGAGCAAAGGGGGTGGGGGGTGCGGGGGTGGGGCTTCAGTTATAAGGTTTAAGTTCTAAAGAAAATGACATCATTTGTTGTTAAAACAAATGATGTCATTTTTTAATTCAAAACGTTGAAGCTGAAGGCCCCCAACAATGTCATTTCTTATTAAAACAAATGACATCATTTTCTACGAATTTTTAAATGTTGCATCCAAAGACAATAAACATGTCATTTGTTGATCACAATTGGCAATGATTTAATAAATGTCACCAAAGATTTACCGATTAGTGGCAATTTATAGTAATTCTCACCAACCTAGATGCTCTTTAGCAACGTTCTCATGTAATAGTCACTACACGGATATATTTGGTGACGATTTTATAAAATTGTTGCTAATTCTTTTCATATTTATGATAATTTTTAAAAATAGCAAATTTTTTGTTAACTAAATTTTTTTGTAGACTTACAATCATTATCCATAATACTAATTTTTTAAAGAATGTGATATTAACATATAATATTCATTTCCATTTTTTACTATATTGCAATTATTTTTTAATTATATTGCAATAAATATATTTATATATGGTAATTAATATAATGTTATATATATGTATAGACAATAATTGTAACTAGTATAATGATTTATGAATGCATAGATTATAGATTAATTTTTTCATATCTAACTTATATAATATATTAGTCTATTTAATCATAATTTTGTATTTATTATATATAAATTTGGTATTGTTATAAAAAAAATATTCTATATACTTTTTTCTCCAATCGCCAAGCCAAATGGTAATAGGCCACCATTTGGTGATGATTAAGATAATCATTGCCTAGTGGTATATTTCTTTTAAATTAATCGAAAGCGACGTCATTTTGCTTAACAACAATCAACATCATTTTACTTAACAACAAACGACGTCATTTTGTTTAACAATAAAAGACGTCATTTTTTACTAGGTTATTAACACGAAAACGAAGCTCTCTTTATGTTTGTGACACCCGTTGTGTTTCCGAAGAAGCGTTGTCTCCTCTGTGGTTGTTGTCTCCTGTGATGTGGTTGTCATCGTCGAATAAAGTGTCTTATCCTGTGCTAATACTATTCTTCTTTTCTATTTTCAAGAAACTTTCTTTTGTTATGCTCTATTTTTCTGCTACATTTTGGAGTTTATATGGGTTTTGTGTTCTTCTTATACTATATGGGTTTTTGTTTTTGTTTGTGTTTGGAAGATGGTCAATTTTGTTTTCATGTTAGTTGTATATGGGTTGTCTTCTTTTTTTTTTTCCTCACCTTCAATGGTTCTTTGAGGAAAACCTTCTAACTATTTCATGAAAGGTCTCTAAGAGTATTTAACTTCTGGAAGCGATGTTTATGTACTTCATTATGTTTTCAACATTTAGTCGGTTCTTTTCTTCTATCTTCCTCCTATCTCTCTCTCTCTCTTTCTCAACTTTCTCCAAGTTTGCTTCTTCTCCTATTATCTTTTCTGTAAGTTTGTTATTATGTAGGTAACATAAACTATTGTATTACATGTTCAATATACAAAAGGTTTTCTTGAGACGATCGAATCAAGTGTATCTTTAATAAGAGAATTCATTCAAATCTAATGTTGGACTTGAGCTATGTTGTTTTGATTACAATAAATAAAAATTAACAGAGGAGAAGGTTATTTTTAACGTCGCTAAAAGGGAATGACCTTTTCTTTTTATTACTAAGATTTGTGTGGTAAAGTTCCATTCAATTTTGGATCAGTTCATTAATTAAATATAATGAATTTTATGCTAAATTGACTTTTCATGATAAAACTGTGGAATTTCAATGTGGCGAGTAGTTTACGATGGCAGAAATGAGCTCTATTAGGAGGAATGTGGCAAAATTCTCCTTGATGAAGAAAAAATTAACGAACAAATAATCTTCTCATCAAAGTCTAATCACCGTGTCTTCAATGGCTGATCTTCTTCTTGAAGGTTATTAGTATCATTCGAATTACATCTCTTCCATAATTATTTATGTCTCATTTCTACTATCAAATGAACGTTTGATTGTATATACTATGTGTTATGTAAAGATTCCTCAAATCTTTAAGAGAAAATAGAGAAAAATGAAGGCGATGGCAATGTCTTGATGATCGGTACAAGATTAGGGAAATCGGTTGTTTTGGAATAGTCATCTATTCCAATTACTATGCTTGTTCAATTATGTATACATATGTTCGAACTTGGGTTCGTTGCACGATTTGACTTAATTAGCTATTTAAGTTCTGTACTAATTGATTTTTAGGTGAAACACTTCATACAAGTAGTTCATCTAATTCAGTGATCTATACTGCTTCCGGGGATTCATTCACTGTATCTTCTACTAGTTTAGTTAAAGCCAATAAGTTGTTGGAAGAGAGTGTCAATAACTCAATACCTGAGGGAAGATCTTTGACTATTTTAATTGATGCCTTCAAACGTACAAGGAACCTTCTTGGGAATCCATACATAGGGAACTTCTTTACCTCTTCTACTAAGTCTCATGTTACTTGGAATCCAAAAAAATTATTTCTTTTCCTTTTCAAAGGAAGAAACTTGAAACTTTATTTATTGTTTTGTCTCTGAGAATTTTTAAACTTCTAATTAAAATCTTGTACTACTTACCATATATCATTATATTATATTGCTTACCATATGTTAATATTTATTATTATTTTATTGTTAATAAATATTAATGATTAAGAATAGTAGTCAATTTAAATTTATTATATTTTGATCTTATTAATATTTAAAGTTTAGTTATGTTTATCTTTTGATATCCAAATAATGCTTACTTTTCAAAATTTAAATTACCTACCATAAGTTTTTCAATAATATATTTAAAACTTTGAAAACATTTTACAATTTCTAGATGCTTGATTCTATTTTCATGAAATATTGTTTGAATGGAGGTATAGTACTATATACAATAGGCATCATTAAAAGAATCATTTGTGTATAAATCCATAAAATTAAACAAAGTCAAATGATTTTGAATTCATTAGCTATTTAAACAAATTTATAAAGGAGGCGAATGAAAATATATGAAAAATCATATAAATCTCAACTATAATTAACATTAGGATTATTAAGAACACTTACCACTAAAAGAATTATCTTATTATCATTATTATTTTTAAGAATACTATCACACAAAAAAATCATCAAAATTCTCCTAAGAAATACATAAGATATAAAATCTTTAATATCAACTTTTGATGATGATTTCTCAATTTGTTGCCAAAAGTACAACTTTTAGGAACGATTGAAAGAATCATTGCTAAAGGCTCATCGTCTAGCGACTAAATTTTTAAGTCGTAGCAAAATGTTGCTCCTTTGGCATTGCAAAAAATATTTCTGTTGCGATGATTAAGTAAAATGTCACAAAAGTTGGACTTTTGGTGAAGAATTTAAAAATCATTACTAGAAGCCAACTGAATTTTAATTACAATTTTTTGGGACGATTTAAAAATCCTAGCTAATATCATTAAGCTGTAACTACTTAATAAACTTTCTAACTAATTATGCGTCGTTGGCTAACTAACTAAATGATAGTATAAATGTAGTTTACATCCCCCCTCAAGTTAAAGCTTAGTTAATATCTACTAAATCTAAGTTGGATAGCAAGAAGAGGAAATTTATAGTTTCTAGAGCTTTAGTGAACATGTTTGCAAGTTGATTTTTAGTGGAGATATGTTACAGATTTGTGAAACCTAACTTGCATTGATCCTGCACCAAATGGAAGTTAATGTCAAGGTATTTGGAGTGTTCATAAAAGACTATGTTGGCAGTAATTTGTAAAGCTACATGATTATCACACCAAAAGCGATGAGAGTATGAACTTAGATGTGAAAATCATGAAGGATGTAAGAAATCCAAAGAAGTTCACAAACTATCAAGACCATGTTGTGATATATGCCTTAGTTGATGATCTTGAAACTATTATCTACTTTTTAGTTTTCCGTAGCTAGTTAATGATCTTTTAGTATCTTTACATTAGGCTTAATTAGCATCAAAATTTGTTGAGAGTTGTCAAATTTTGCTGGTAAGAAAGAACAATCCTTTTAGAAGGCATCTCTTAAGACATCTCAATAGAAGAATTGCAATATCCCAAAGAAGTTGACATTAAGATGAATGAACTGACTAAGTTACTGTAATCTATGAGAGATATTATGTTTTGTGGAGCCTAAATAAAGCCATCAACCAATAAATATGTTGTACAATTTTAGATTAGATAAAAGTGGTCCTACATCTTCAATAAGTTTGACTCATTTAGAAAGTGGTATGGTGGTAGCCTTTGCATTAAAAAGACCTATGATAACTACTTATTTGACTATAATTTACACCGATATTTAATGCATTTTACTTTATATTTAATAGTTTTATAGTATTTTTAGTACTTGATCAGCTTTAAGTATGTTTATAGGTGATAACTACCTTCATAAACCAAAAGGAGAATAATTTGGATGAAATTATGACTTGGAATAAAGATTTGAAGCAACTTGGACCTACACAACTGTGTATAGTGACTGTGTAAGTTTCTGTAGACATGTGAAGATTTGAAGAATATTGTTTCTAGTAGTGTGAAGTTACAGACCTGTGTGTATTGATATACATAACTATGTATGTTGCTTAAGTAAGTCTCTGTGCCCATGTAAAAATACAAATTCAGGTGTTGTGTAGGTGATATCTCCCTACAATTTTAGTTTTTACTATAAAAGGACATGAATGGAAGCAAAATGGAGGAGGCAAGTTTTAGAGTAATTTTAAGTTGTAAGACACACAAAAGGGCGACAATTTTGAGTAAGGGATGAGGAAAACATGAAGAATACGTCACAAATTTGATAAAAAGATTCGTTAAATCTAAATTTCAAGAAGATTCATTAGAAGAAAAATGAGATTTAGAATTATGATTTCTTTGCTTTCTAGTAAATCTTCTAAATATTTGTCATTGATTTCGTTTTCTATGTATAAGAACTAAGTTGTTTAGTATATAGATGTGGTGAATCTAAGTTGTGATATCAATATGATTTGACCTTTTATTTAATGCAAATTTATTAATTGATTTACTGTGATTCTATTATTTTTTATATTCTTGTTCTAATATGTCCAAAATATTAGCTTATGACTTAATTTCATATGATTGAGATTGAGAAATCCTTTTTGTATAAATAGATCTACCATAATTGGAAGGAGCTGTAAGCAAACTAGAGATAGGTGTATATAAATCCTTTGGATTAGGGTTAAACCTAATAATGAAATTCACAAATCAATAAAGCAATACTAAGGTTTTAACTAGAAAGATTTCTGTTAATTAACTAATGGATTAGTTTTTAATAGTCTTTAGAAAGATATTAACATAAGATAGGAATTTTCACGGCCTAATAATCAAAACCTAATTGCATGATAAATGGTTAATATGTAAGGATTCTTAGGGGGATTCATTACCTAGGAATTATTATTTGATATTGAATTTTCTTAGTATTCTCCTTGGTCTAAGTTAATTATATTAGTTTAATTTTTAATTAAAATTCACAATTTGATTAAATGGTGAGATAATAGAAAAAGGGTAATTACTAGTACTTACAGTCCTAGTGGGATCGACCCATACTTGCTTATGCTAGCTATAACTACACCATGGACTTGTGGTCTAAAACTTATAAATCTTTATAACCATAAATCTATCAATTAAGATTTTAGAGATGTTGTCGGGGATTAGTAATATTAGGAAAGCTTAGCTTTTATTAATCTAGCCATTTTTACTTTATTCTGTTTTACTTTTGCTTTTAATTTATTTTATTTGATTGACTTGTTAGTTTTAAATCTTAAATCTTAGTCATTTTATGATCTAGAGTAATCCAGCGGGCTTAATAGTAAAAGATTTAGAAATCAAGAGAACAACTTATAGAAATCTCTTTGTAATGCAATTGAGAGAGTATGAGCTAGATATGCAAATAGAGGACTTGGGAGGTCAAGTTAATAATGAGGAATCAAGAACCATGACAAATTAACCAGGAACAATGCTCGATTATGTTAGACCAGACTTAATAGGAGCAAAGTCTAGTATTATTAGACTGATTGTGACCGTTAATACTTTTGAGATCAAGATGGGTATCATTCAAATTGTGTGACAATTTATCCAATTTGATGGACTTCAAGATGAAGAACCTCAAATTTTCTGGAGATTTGTGACACTTTTAATATCAATGGGGATAACAATGATGCGATAAGAGTGTAGTTATTCCCTTTCCAAGGGAAAAGCCTAAGCAATTGTTGAATTCAATGCCACAATCATCACTGACTATATAGGATCAAGAGGCAGAGAAATTTTTATTGAAGTATTTCCTACCAAAAATGATTGCAAAATTGAGGATTGATATCTCCTCTTACTCTCAGGTTGATTCAGAAGCTTTATATGATACACAGGAGTGGTTTAAGGAGATGTTGAGAAAGTATCCACATTATAATCTACCGCTTTGGATGTAGATCCAAAACTTTTATAATAGCTGAATCAGAACATAAGGTAGTCAA
>JANSVA010000007.1:1853720-1870301 GCA_025504915.1 Erythroxylum reticulatum
GTACAAACTGTATTTAAACAGCCTATGAAGGGTTGAATAATTATCAAAGTTTTCACCTTCAATCTCTTGTCTTTATAGTATGAATAATAGCTGCCAAAGTGTAGCAGTATTTTTTAATCTTTGGTTGAGAAACCTAAGAATTAATGTATATACCTTAAATATGATCAAAAGTAGTGTTTATGGTAGCAATCCATTTGTCTCTTTCAATATTTGCACGTTCTATTAACGTTCTTCTGTTAACATCTTTAGCTAGTTTCTGTTTATAGGCTCTCTCCTCAACTTTTATAATTGCTCGCACTCTAATTGTTTTACGTTTAAGCTTATTTTTCTCCCTAATTGTTTGTTATTATTATGCTTGAAATTATTCTCCAGTTGCTCTTTGAGCTTGTTAATGCCATATTATAGATTCTTCTTGCTTTTTTACAAGCTCTTAGTTTCTTGTTCTTTGATATTCATTGTTTGCCTACAACATAAATCAAATAAAGCTTCTCCCTACACCCCCTACATACATGATATGAAGTTATTAATTTACTTTTAACATATGTCTTTATTTATTTTTACAGATAAATAGTGGAAAGCTCAAATCCTATGGATAATTCAACTTGTTCAAGATGATCCAAATTGGGCTGCTAGAGTGTGAAGAATCATACTATTTATTTGTATTACAAAAAATACTTGAAAGATGGGGCAATCACCAGATTAAAGAAACATTTTGCTATGATCAAAAGTGATGTAGAACTTTATAAGAAAGTTAGTCATAATGTGAAATGAAAAATAAAAACTTTATTTGAAGAGTATTAGAATGAGAAAGACAGAAACTAAATACTGAAGTATTAAATTTATATTAGAAGTTCTTTTTGCAGTGGTTAGAGTGATACTGAAAATGTTGAAGATGAGATTCTTACTTAAAAAGAATAGATTTATGCACCTTATGTGAAAAGGAGAAGAAGACATGAGTCTAAATTTTTTGCATTATAAATATTTTCGAACATTAATTGAAAGAATTAATAACTAATGCAATAAAAGTTTGTAATTTGCAGGCATGACCTAACTTATAAACTTGGTAATTCATAGAATGCATGTGTACTACTCCTTATATGATGTATCCAAAGAGTTGATCAAAAAGTTAGAAGAATGATGGGGAAAATCTTATAGTTAGATGATTTCATAAGAAAATCAATAATAAAAGTGAAATAGAGTGATATTTTCTTACCAAAGGAGGAAGGGAATTTAGGAATTATTCCCTTTACATTCACTAAAAAATTCTTAATAATCAAAAAATATGAAAAATTCTTACAAATAAATTAGCTCTTTGGGTGAGACGGATCCATGCTTATTACCTGAATAAAGGGAGCTTTCAAAATATTAGACTTAAAAGTAACACCTTATGAACTATGTTGTATATTCTCAATTTGAGAGAGCAAGTCGGATTGGAATTTAAGGTGGTGGATAAAAAAAAAGATTTTGCAATGATAATTAGAGCAACAAAGGTCCTCCTTGTAGAACCACTAAGCTTAATGTTCTTAGGAACTGAATACCAGATAATGCCACAGTTAGATATGTCTTTAAGAACAATTTATATAATCTCAATGGAATGGATTGGTTAACTTTTATAGCCTTCACCTCTACTCCCTTCATTAAATCTAATAGAGAAGATTCAATATAATGGCTAAATGATTCCTTAAGGAGCTTTACAAACCATTCTTACAAGCAACTTTTAAGGGCCCGGTCCCTTAAAATGAGATGATACAAAATAATGCGATTTAAGCAGACAAATCATAAAGTATGTTTTATCCTCTATCTTGCTATTATGAAGAGGATAAACATAATTGATATATTAAATGACAATCACAACATTGTTAATTGTTGTGATATGTATAAGGAAGACCATGTTATTAGTCATTTTGAATGTAATTAACATGGGAAATGGTATAAAAACTCTATAGCCTCTCTTCTCCACATAGTGACTGGCTTGAGATAATCAACTGAATCAATCAAAGACAAAGTGTTTATAAATGAGACCCCCTTATCTACAAAGTTGCATTTGGCAGTATAGTTTACTCAATATAGAGAAAAAAAATCAGAGAATTTTTCAAACAAAGGCTTCAAAGCAATAATAAGTTCTACTTAACCTAAAGAACTTGATAAAGGGGTAATTGAATATGTATAATATTCATTTTAGTTACAACTTAACTTTAGCTACCAATTTAGGAATCTCCATACATTGATTTATAGGGAATGAAAGAAATAAATTATAAGAGCCTTAAACTAAAATGTTTATTCAGATACCATAGTTGTAATACCCTACATCTAGCAGGTTCTCTTTAGGATCCATCTAGACCATTTATCCTCTTATTCTAATCAAAATATCACTCCTTTTAAGGATAATTCTTCCAACATCCTAGGTCCTCTTTAATTATAGTTACTCTATACTCCTTTGTAATCATTTTAGTGTAAGCTTTGTTTCAATTGTATCTAACTTTGCATCATACCTCTATAAGGAGCCTTTGTCTCTTATTAATACAATTTATTTTCTATAAAAATCTACATAAACTTATTAGTACAAAAATGAGAGAAGAGAAAGGTAAATAATAAGAGAGAGAGAGACTAAAACATAAGTTTAATATAATAATAAGTTAAAAAATCTTTATATAAAATTATGTGACGTCAAGCAAGTTGATATCCAAGTTAGTAAGATGCGTTAATAAACTTGTACATAAAACTTTGAACTTTATAAAAGTTTTTTAAAAAAAAGTTATGAAGACATTCAATTTTTTTTACATTTTTATAAACTGAATATATTTTACAATTATTTTATCAATATATATATTTTTGCAATAAAGTTCTAAATTATTTTATGAAATTTTAAAGATAAGTAATATCAAAAAGATATTTCAATTATTTAATTATTATATATTGTTTAATTTTATTAAATTATTTCTTATCATATATTGTTTAATTAGTGTAAATTGATAATTAAAAATTTTATAATTTTTAAATAAACTAAGCTTACAGAATTAAGGATACTATATATTAATTTTTATCTATTATTCACTTTGTATTTTATTTCATTTTGATTAAAATAAATTTAAAGTTAATAATCTTGTTTATTAAGTTTCAAATCAAAACTTTCAAGGAAATCTGGGGTCTCTCAATTAATAGATATAAAAGCTACATGTTTGTGTCTACTACTGCTAATCATATTGCAAAGTGGCTATCTAATGTTTTAGGTCTCAAACTAAAGGATCCCCTTTCATTTAGTTTGGTATCCTTATCACTACTAAGAGACCATTTTATAGGGATTGCATTTCATTGATTAAGAAGATATAGAAGAGAATATGCAAATGGTTTGATAGAAGTCTTTAAGTTACAAGAAGAGTATATCTCATAAATTTAATGGTTAACATATTGCATATTTATTAGTCTTCACATATCTTTTTATCTAAGAGAATGATCAAAACTGTTGAGACGAAGATGAGAAAATTCTTATGGTCAAGCAACTTGAATAAAACCTCAATTACGAAGGTAAAATATCTTGAATTATGTATGGTAAAGGATGAAGGAGGTATTGGTGTTTAACCTATTAAAATCATCAATAAAGTCTTGATGGCTAAAAGTGTATGAAGGCTCTTAACAAATAAGGAATCTTTTTAGGTTGCACGGATCCACATATACTTCTTGAAAGATGAAAACCTATGAAATTAAACCAAAGTCTTTTAATTTATGGTTTATAGCATAGAAATTAAAGTTGAGGGGATAATCCTACAAATATATCAAATATAATATAGCTAATGCTAATAGTGCCTCTTTGTGGTTTCACAATTAGAGAAAGCTAGAGCTTTTAAACCAAACCAACTTGATGTCTACATTAAGGAATTTATTCCTAGAGAATTCAAAACTAAATAAGGTTATTAATGACGATAATGGACATGTAATCATCGAGATTTCTCCTTTATGGTGGACAATGTTCCTGACTAAAGGTCAAATTTAAGTTTAAAGGACAATTTTCTATGGGCAAAAAACTCATATGGACAGTTTGCTAACCAATACTATAAGGAGATCTTTAAACCTCATTCTCAGAGAGTGAACTGGTATAGAACAAATTAGGTTAAGCAAGCTCTTCCAAAAGTATCCTTCTTAATATGGTTAGTAGTTAAACAAATATTAACTATAATGGTCAGAACAAGTTTCATTAGCAATCATCAATCTAGAATAAGAATAAACTTGAACCTTACTTCATCTCTTCTTTCAATATGAATTCTCACTTGGTATTTGGACTAAAGTCCATCTACTATATAATCTTAGAGACCCAAAGCTTGACTATGGTAACATTTTTCTGTGGTTAAGAAGAGATAAAAGAATAAAATAGGAAGATAACATAACCTGTAGTTAGCATTTGGCAGCACAATGTATCCCACTTGGAGTTAAAGGAATCAGAGATTATTCCAACGAAGAGAAAGATCTAGAGATCAAGTAGTTAATGAGTTGATCTCTTGGATTAGAGAGTCATTAGTAACTAATAAGTTACCTGAAACCTATTACAGCAGAGTAGCTTCTTCATGGGGGATATTAGATCAAAAATTACTGACAAATGATTAAGAAAAAAGGCCTATATATAAGGATAAAAGGCTCAATTAGAAAAATAAGTTAAATTGAAAATATTGCATAAGAGGAGAGTATATTAAAAATAACATTATAGAGTGAAGGAATCATCCAACAATGGGGCAAGTTAATAAGTACCCAACTCCTAACTTTTATAAGTAGTAGTTGTTATAGATTGAGCATTGATTCTCTTATTTATTACAAAGATTATAATCCCTTCATCATAGCGATTATATTCCCTAAATTAGTCTTATAAATATGTATACACCCTTACTTTTGTACATTAATACTTAAGATAAATACAATTATTTCTCCATTTTATATGGTACCAGAGCCAAAGCACTTGGTTTTCCTTCTTTGTCAGTTTGTGCTTGTAGTTCTTCCTAGGTGAGGAGAAGTTCGCATTTTTTTTGTCATCATTTTTGAGTGACCATCTATTCTCACCACTAGCATTAACGAGGGTGCCTCTTCCTAAAGTCCAGCTACCAAAAGCTCTACATATGCATCACACATCTTAGCCAAGACCTTCAGTCTCCTTCCTAGTTGTCAACACATCTAGGTGCGTCTAGCATCAAATTAACCTCCAGCCACCATCTCCATTGTCAACTCATACAAACTAGCACTTCTAATGGTCTAAATATGTGTATTGTCACTATTTCTGCACCCTTTCTGCTACTCCTCTAATTCCTTAGTGTTTTAACATGATTTTCATTTGAGTTTGTCACAAAAATTAATATTTTTGTGTAATTATTACCTTTTGTTTTATTTATTTATGTGGATGTTTCAGATTATTTCTGTGCTTGAATCTTTACACTGGGACTAAGGTGAGTGGTGGGATATCAAAGGTTTGCTTTTTTTAGAGTGTTTTTATCTTGGCATCTGACTTACTCATATTGGTTTTGTCTATTATTATTTTTATGGCTGACAAAAACAAAAGTTTTGTTGTTATAAATGTCATTCCTATGATATTAAAAATCATGAAATATAAGTTAACTTGCTTTAGCTATTTTAATTTGTTTAAGACATTTAAAATTTATTTATAGTGTATTTATAAGGATCATCACCTTACTGATGATCCTCTATTGGATCATAAACTCAAAGAATGGTAATAAGATAATGTAACACCCCCTATACGGAACCAACAACCATCCATAATTTATAGTAACCAAATTCCTATGCATACATTCAAGGTATACAATTCTATTCAATGCTATACATATATGCATTACAAAACTCCCTAAAGCTTAACATTATCATTTAACATAAGTAAAACATCTTTACATTTACATGATAATCCAAAAGAAAACATACAATTTCGTTGAACCATTATATGTACAATCATCTTTAACTAAAAATACCTTCCAAAATTACTTTTCTTCTATCTGTTGGCCTTGGTCCCTATAGATATTCCATGTACCTCACTCCTATGACTTGGACCTACACTGATTAATACCCATGTTAAGCTTGAAAGCCTAGTGTGGAAATATTTAGTTTGGAAGACCACTAATAGCAGTCATCTGCCAAGCACATACATTCATAAACATCGCACAAATATAAATAGTGATGGCATACTTAATCAAATGAATAATGCAAAAATGCTTCAATATGTTGTTCATATACCATAAATTCACCTTCAAAAGTCAAATATTGATATTCAACACTCAATGATACAAATTATCAATACAAATGCAACTGTTAATTCATATACCAATGATTTATGTTGTCATATTGTATTTCTTATTTATATCTATTTACTTTACTTTTCATGTTAAGCCTGCACATTCTCGTGAGTGTGGATAACAGTAACTGTGGATATCCAAAGATATCAAAATTGTGGATACCCAAAGGCATCAAACTATGGATACCTAAAGATATTAAACTGTGGATACCCAAAGGTATCGAACTTTAGACACTAGTGGTGTCAAACTGTAGCAGCTGCACTGTATCCCTATAAGCATGACTATCTATCCACAACCAAGACAATAGAGTAGGCACGATAATATTTCCTTTAACCATTTGCAAATTTCATGCTTCATATATTAACAAATCATATGATATATATTTCAAGTCATAAAATCTATATTTGCGTTCATACTTGCAATTCATGGCTTACCATCCTTAGAAGGGTATCAAAATCATAGTTATTTAATCATACTATACACATATGAGTAATGAATATGCATACAAATCATTTATGTACATGTAAATTTTCTTTGGAATTCATAATTCCCAATCTTATATTTCAATGTTCAGTTTTCCAATTCACATGTGAAGACAATTACAGTTTCTATCGATGAATTTATCAAATTCACTCAGTACCAAAAGCATTGAAAAATTGATGTCATCCTATCTCTGTTATTGCTAATTTAGATAACACAACTACATGTCTTCTTTCTTCTTCCTCCCAATAGGTTATTAATTCTAGTACCTTAAATCACATTTTATATAATCCAATCTTTTTCTTATTTTCTAGAATCACTTATCTCCTTCCATGTTACCTTAGCAGATGGTTCTAGTTCCTCTAATATTGGCCATGGAACTATTAAACTCACTTCATTATTTTCATTTTCCTCTATCTTACATTTACCTAGATTCTCATTTACTTTACTATATGTGAGCAAACTCAATCGTTCCTTAAATTGTTATATCTCATTCTTCCCAATCATTTTTTTCAGGATTATATGACGAAGAAGATTATTGGTAAAGGACTTAAATCAGAGGGTCTTTATATTCTAGATAGCCAGGTGACTCGACCCATTGCCTATTCTAGTGTCTCAGCCCTTTGAAGTCCTTTACCAATAGGAAAAACCTGTGTTTAATATAGATTACTAAGAGAGGAAGTCTGAAGCAACATAAAATACAACTTGAATGTCATAAGGAGATTATATTAGAGAACGGATTTACTTACCTAAGCTTTATGCCAAACCAATTTATGGATTAGTAGTTAAAATATTTGAATTTTTATATATTGTATACATTAACTCTCCTTGTCTAGAGGATAGATAAAGACTCTTCGAGTCTATTGTAAGCCATATTTTGTCCTATCATATTTCATCCACTCAATTCTTTAGGTTTAAAAAAAAGCTCAAACTTTAACAATTTTTTAGCTATATTCAATATACTTTAATATTTATATACTATTATTTCTTTTTAGTAAATGATTAGTCATTATAAGTTCCAATCTTAAATACTTAGAATTATACCAATACTTATTTATTTTTAAAAATTTTGTAATAATTTGTACAATTTAGGCATATTATTGTCATTTACATTGTATTTAATCGTATCTCTTATTTAGTGATGTAAATCCGCCTAAAAATAAAATCTAAAGAATTCACAAATAAGATTGAAATCTTACTAAAAAAGTTAAATTATATTTTTAAGGAACTAACATATTGATAATGAACAATCAATAACTAAGTTTATGAAGTGTTTTGACTGCTACAAAGAAAGAATTATTTGATAAATTCTAAAGTTGAATAAAGAATAAGAGAAATAACTCACAACTTCTAATATTTTGCAACTCAAATCTCAAACATGTATTTATTGATTACTTGCATCCCTTTTATGTAGGATTAATGTAGATAATGTAATAGTAACATATAAGTACAAGTGTAACAAAGATTTATAATTAAATTAAACCATTAACTAATAATATTATTTAAGTTGGAACTCCAATGAAACTTATTCAACAAGTAAACTAAATCATAATTCTGTTTTAACTATAACTTTACTATAATACTTCAATGAGGAATAAAGGAATCCTATCTCAATTCAAACTCCTAATGTCACAAGAAAGTATCATCTTTAGGGCTATATTAGAGTTTAACCGTATAACAATTATTAATCTAACTAAAAAACTAGCTAATAACTATAAAACATATTGTACCTATAACCTAATTACAATAAAGGGTAAAATTTGTTGGATCCATATGGTTTGGTATATTATCAATGTAACATTGATTTTTAAAAACTATTAATAGCCTCAACATTTTTTATCATTTTGCCCCCTAACATCAACTTTTTTTACAAATCCTAACTACAAACTCCAAAACCGCATTGTGTATTGCCATATAATGTCACATATAATGACCTATAATAAAAGCGATGTCGATTCGAAGTATTTAGTTAAGAGTTTTTAAAGAAAGTCAATGGTATAGGTGACGAGCAATCTAAAACTAAAACTATAAGAGACTCATTGATAATTTTTAAAAGTTAGGGGATATGTTGATAATATGTCAAACCATAGGAGCATCCAGTGAATTTAACCCTATAATAAAACAAAGACTTTATAATGAATAAACCTTCAAACACAAAATTAACCCTAATTCCATATAATTTTACTTCAAGTTCTTCTTGAAGTAATGGTTTTTTTCATTACCTAGTTATACTCACATTATTTAACAAAATATGGAATGTTTTTGAATTTAATGTCTAGTTACTACTATCTATATAATAGAAGTACTTTTTATTGTTCCCTTTATAGTTTGATTGTTTGTACGAATTATATAGTTATAATTTTATTAATTGTTTTTTAAAATTAAAAAATTGTATTGATAAATTAGGATTGAAGAATAGCTATCGGAGAGGATCATAACTCTCCTTAGTCTCTTACAACAAACACTAACAATAAAATGACAACACTCTAACCAACACTCCACTGGGACAACAATGTAACTAGAGAAAACGTGTACATTGTACCGAAGTAGAGTTGTTTCTAACAATAATGCAAACATTGAGAATTTTTCATTCCCCAACTTTTAATCCTTTCTTATACCCACTCCTAAGATTTTATTAAGAACTTTCCATTATCTTCTTCTTCTTTTAAGGGTTAAGGAAACTTTGTATAACTCTTCTTTGCTCAAGGTATATAGTAACTTGAGCAAACAAGGATATTTAACAACTTGAATTACTAATAAAAAAACATTATAAATATCCCCTAACTAAATTACAAATCAAAATTTCCTTTTAACTCAGTCTAGTACTCTAGGGCTACAAAACAACTCAACAATGAATGTTTAAAGTTTTAATGCTCAAAAAGCTCTCTTAATTATATTATTATATCTTTAAAATATCATAAAGTTATATAAGAACTAACTTATGAGGTATTTATACTTATACCTCACTCAAATGTCTATTACTTATCTAAACTAATCAATGTAATGATTAGCTTTTAGTAGTTAGGTTAACCTATTTCTAACATCGATTGACAAATGTCTTAAAATTTAGCCAACATAATGTTTTATTTGTTTTGAAATAATCATTTGACCAATTTGAGTCACATGTTTGGTTGATGAAGGCTTGAAAACCTAGTTTGACCAACTTGTCTCCTTTATAAGTTGATCGATGTTGCCACTGAATAGAAGTTCAACATTATATTTCTCAAATACAAAAGTTTGGTTGACTTATCCCCTTTATAAATCAATTGAGAGGCATTATAATCAATCCTAAAATTAATAAAACATTTGTTAGGTTGACTTAACCCATATATATTGCCTAATATGTGCTAGAATCATTTTTTCGAACAATCCAAACCAATTTCTAAAACAATCAAGTTAACTTAAGTATTAGACTCCAATTCTTTGACAAAAACTTGATAAAAAATATTCAAAAATACCTAAAATTTTACAAATCAATAAGATTTTTTCTAAAGACTAAAATTATAATTTTTATTATAATGAAAACATTTATACATATGGAGCTCCCTAAATCATTAAAATCATCATAGTAACTGTATATAAATGATTATAATTTTTTGTTTACATTTGAAAGCTCTTAATCTTCTTTGTTCTTGTTCCATTTAACTTGTTCTTCATTCGAATGATTTTGAAACTCATGACTTTTCTTAATTTCTTTATTTAGGCTTATATTTTTTACTTGATGCTCCACGTAGCACCAAATCCATAATGTTTTTCTTAGCTCAATTGTCAATTTTCTTAAATAATTTCATATTGCTATCCATAAATCATAACAAGCAAATCATTAATAACATTTATATTTTATTATCACCAAAACTTAGATTGAAACCTCATTTTGGTTCAATAATCTCCCTTTTATAATGATAAAATATAATATGATTTTGAAGAAAATAAAAATATAATTCAATCATAATTCTTCCTAATTTAAAAAAAATTATGACAAACCCAATTTTTAAATAACTAAAAATACTTATAAAATATAATATGATTTTGAAGAAAATAAAAATATAATTCAATCATACTTCTTCCTAATTTAAAAAAATTATGACAAACCCAATTTTTAAATAACTAAAAATACTTCAAACCATTTTAATCTTCTCGAAAGTAATTACTAACCTTTAAGCATCGAAAGACACATTTAATCATATGTTATGATAACTAGCAAGTAGAGTGTGCATCAATTATGCTGTATTCCTTGGTAATTATGCAAAATCCATCCTCATTAATGATTTGTTAAATATATAGATCAATTGGTGTAAATTTTTAACAAATCTAATCTCTATATCCCACTCTGCATATGATCTATAATAAAATGATATTTAGCCTTTATATGCTTGGTCTTAAAGTTTTTAATATCAAACAAAAGAAACTAATATGTCATACCTAATATTATAGCAAAAAATTTCCAAACATTCCTATTAGTATTATAGCCAAAAAAAATCAAACATACCTAACATATAAGTTCGAAATTTTTTGGCTATAATCTTTAAATTATTACATAAGTCAGGCAATTTGTGCACAACTATTAGTAACTACATATTCAACTTTTAGGATTGATAAGATTATTGAATTTTTTTCTTGCTAAACCATAAGCCAAATGCATTGCCTAGGAATTGATAAGTACCAAGTGTCCCCTATCTATATAACAAGGTATTCACATAATCTACATTGAAATATTCAATCAAATCAAATAAAATATGCGTAAGGTACAAAATTCTTAATGACATAGTACCATATAGAATTTCAAACTTTTAATCATAAAATTTTTTTAATGACAATTATATTTTGTTATCATCAAAACATAAATTAGAAATTCCTTTTGGTCAATATGATCCTTTGGTTAAACATATTCTTAGTTATGATGATGTACTTGATGAAACTAATGATAGTTTTTATTCACTACCCTCATCTCTACCTACTTCATCCTCTTTAATAACTTCAACATATACCACCAGATCTATAGTTTCAACTTTATTATAGCCTACACCTTAAACTTTTCATAAATCTGCTAAAAAATAATGCTCCTTAGTTAACATTGATAAACATATGAAAATGTGTTCACTTCATAACAATTTAAAACTTTAGAGCTCAATTATTTAGAAGATACTATATAAACAAATGTATAAAGTACATATAGTTAAAGATGAAGGATTCAGAGCTTTAATTTAGTATGATAACTTCTTTTTTACATTACTATTTTTAAAAATAATGAATATATTAGTTTCAGGAAAGGCTGAGCAATAGTGTTCTTAATGAATACAAGACCATCCAAGAAGAATGAATATTAAGTGATACAATAAATCAAAAGACTAGTATGTTAAAAACGACCCTAATAACTTTAATAAAATGACCTCATTTTGCTTCATCTCACAATAAATGTTTATAGTTTAAAAAAATGTCATTTTACTTATAAAGCAAAACGACAACATTTTTGTTCTTAAAGTTAGTCAAGTATCTGTCCAGCCTCAGGCTTGAGCTTGAACTTATGCTCAGACTTGAGGTCCGACTATCTTTTAATCCTAAAGCTCGAGGTCCAGTTAAAATAGGTTTGGTTTGTTTATCACAAACTAGGCTAGGTCAGACCCAGGCCATATTGCCAGCCCTACTAATAATCTTATGTAGTACAAGAAAGTGTTAATTTATTCTCCACTTGGTAAGTTGTTGTTGGTTGAATGAGTGTTTTTTCTTGTAGACGAAAATGTGTGGTATAATTTTTCCATGTATAGCTTGTAAAAGGCTTTCTTTGGTGATGACATTACCAATGAATATCCTTTGGTTTCTTTCATCCCGTAAACTAGAGACTAAGTAACTAAAAGCTAATATGAAGATCCAAAGATTTCCTTCAAAATTCATCTTAGTGTTCAGATTCCATTTAATAATGCTAGTCTAGAGAATATGGGGATTGCTGACATTGTAAAGTTGAATAAATGCTTGTTCCAAGTACCTATTATAATGACATTGAAAGAATAAATGTTATAAATTTTCAAGAGAAGATTTATAAAGTATACATTAGTTTGGCAAGTGAGAATTTGGCTAGTCTGTTAGAACTTGGAAGACTATTTTTGATAACTTACTATAGCATGACCGAAGATCTAGTTGAGTGATGCTTGATCCACATTATTTTGTCCTAAGGTGCAATACAAGAAGGGTTGCTAAAGAGAGACCAACATAATTTAGTTTTGTAGTTACAAAAGGGAGTGAGTAATTAATAAATAGAGTCTTCAGCTAACCTATTTAAATTGTAAATGACGAGGAATGGAGAAATGCTTAAAGTAAGATTAAGTCTATTAATGTTGTTAGATGATAGTCCTTTAACAACTGAGGCATTTATGGGGATAAAAGTTTTTAAGGGAGTGGCTTCAAGTACACATTTTAAGCCCAATTGTCATACCAAAATGAGGTAGTTCCAATTGTCATACCAAAATGAGGTGCTCTTACCATTCTTGACAATTGATCTGCATGATTCTTTGATGCTCCATTTTAGCTTAAACAAGTTATTCATAAGTGAAGAGGTAGTTATTCGAATCTTTGCTGTAATAGCCAGTTTTTCCATACTAAGCGTTAGAGCCTTAAAATTTTGCATACGAGTCATATCATTGAGAGTTTGTGAAATGCATTTCATTTACATGCATATCATTAACATACACACATGAATTATGAATTAGTACACATTGCAAAGATAATATATGCAGTCAATTGACATATTCTGGGGTATAAAAGGTTTAAAATGATCATAATGTGAATTGTATGTTGTTTATGTCTTGAATTTTAGTTTGACTGGTTATAAGTAGTAAAATTGGAATTAATTGTTACAATTGTAAAATTGATTAATTAAAATGTACATTTAGACTAGGAAAAATGTCAAGTGGCAAGACAAGTTGACATAGAAAATTAGGATGACTAAGCCTATAATTGAGTGACATTTGGCATCGGTAATTAATTGACAAATGGTAGCAATGAATGAGTAACAAATGGACTAATAACTAGGTGACATTTGGTGGCTTATGAAGAGGATAAGTGGCTAGCATGCTTAAGGACACATGTTAATCTAAGATAATGACACCTTGCACCTAGTTGAACTAAACAAATGCTAAAAAAATTTCTACTATGCTTCTTCTTCACTCTTCACTCTCTCCACCGAAACCTACATTCATCTCATAGCTCTGCAATTTTGGTTTAAGTCTTGCTAAATGGCTAAATCCATGTTTTTATATTCACAAAGTTAGGTAAAGAATTAGAACATAGTTGTTCTTATTATAGTCTTTGATCCTAGCCGAAAACCATCCAATTTCTACCTTAAATACGTGATGTTTTTGCATACATGAAGAGCTAAATTAGCTTGATCTTGAGGTGGAAATTTGAATTAGATAAGTAAAAGATTGATCTTTATGGCATGTTATAATAGAAGGGCTATGATGATTGAATTGGGATGAATTGTATATGATGTTGATGATGAATTGTGCTGGAAATTGATACTTAAACTTGGATACTTTTATGCCTAGTTTTTTATGTATAAGAACTGTAAGTTATAGGTTGTTTCATGGATGAATTGGATTGGTATTTAAGGTATAATGAAGGTGAATTTATGTTAAATAAAGGTGCTAATAAAATGATCTTGAAATGGGAAAGAACTAGGACTACATGTATGATCAAATGAATGATAGTTTATATTTTGATTTTAATGCATGAAAGACCATAAATTGTGAGCTACCAAATTAATGATTTGAATTGGAATTGGATATGGAATTGATGAGGAATTGACATATAGTTAAGGTATAATTGAGGTATAAGTAATGTACTATGATGAAGATGTGTTGAATTTGGTATGAAGATGTTAAAATTTGGAAAAATTTTGAAGGAAAAGGATGATAAACCTTAGGTTCACTCATCCCACAATCATGGGAGCTATATTAGCTCATTCCCACAATCATGGGCAATGCATGGAAGTGAGAAAAGTTCAGTTTTGTGTGGTATTTAAACCATATAATGATAAGTTACTTTACTTAGGTGAAATTGGACATGATTGGGGCTTGAAATGAACCTAGATAGTTGCTTGATTAATTAATTAAGTTTTTTATAAGTTTAGTTTATTAATTGTTGTTATAAGTTAAGGAATGGATTGTTTAATATCAGTGTATATGAATTTGGGAAGTATGAGTTGTTAATGGTATAAAGATGTTCTTATAAATGCAAATATGATTGAAAGGATATAGGTAATGAATTAGGTATAATTGAATGACAATTTGGAAATTGTGTGAATATATAATGCTAGGAAAAGGATTGATGAATTTTTAAGCGATCAAACTTACTTAAGGCATAACCTAATTGCAAACTAGATAAATACAAACTATAATGAATGAATGATCAAGACTTATGAATAAGGATACATACCCAGGATAGTCAATTGAACATGTAATGAACATAACACATAGACTTAAGTATGATTTTGTACTCATTTGATTAAACAAGTTAGTAATGTGTAAATATGTGTGTATTGTATGATATAAAAGCACAAATTGAGTGTCCACATCCAGACATTGCTGGATCGTCAAGGCAATAGCTATATAGAGCGTATTGTGAGTTAACCTAGATGTTTTCTTACTATGTTTGAATTGTTTTTTATTAAATTTCAGATATTGAATTGTTATTGATATGATTGTGATATTCTGGACATTGTTAGTCTGAGGAGTTTGATATTTGGGATTGTATTATAAGTGTTTTCAAATTGAATGTGCAATATGAAATGTGTTCTCAACTGTATGTTGAATGTCGGACTCAGATCTGATGAATATGATAAGTGATTGTGCACTTTGAATGAAAGATATTGATAGGATATTATGTGAAATGATGCACGCTATCACATGAATATGCATGATCAGATAAAGGAGTTATGACCAGAGTGACTAGTCTGAAAAGCGTTTAAAGCTTATAAAGGTGCACAAAGAGCCACAGGCTCAGTTATTAATAAGTATGGTATTCACAAAAGGGTATAGGACAGTATCTAAAATGAGCCCGATATCTACAAGAGATACGGGACAATAAATAGGCACTTGTTCACAATAAAATAATAATGAAAGTAAAATCTCATGTGCATTTGCATACACACACACACACACACACAATCATTCACCTGTATATATATATATATACAAGTGAATGATTGTGAAGAATTACTGAATTAGATTAATATAGTGATATGCAATGTTTGTGTACATGATGATGGTATAAATGGTATAAATGAATGGATTATTCTGAAATTATTATATGAAATATTTGTATTCATAATTTGCTTATTGAAATATGATATGTGTGTGTGTGTGTGTGTGTGTGTGTGTGTTATATGGGATTTGATTATGAATAATGTGATATATTTGTGAATTTGGTTATATACTTATGATGTTTTGTTTTGACTAAAGTGAGCACATTGATGATGGTTCACTCACTGAGTTCGCAAAACTCATCAAAATTGTAACATTGATTTTTAGGTACTGAAGAGACCTAGCTTCTAAAGAAATCTAATTAAAGTCTAGTATTATCAATTTTGGGAACAAGAAATGACTCAAAGGTCTAGTCAGCTGATATATGAGGAGTTTAGATAGAATGTGTTTGTTTAGTTTCTCATTTCATGTAGAACATTTTGTATAGAAAAGTGAACTAACAGATGTTTTTGTAATGTAAATGTATGGAGTGTGAAATGTAATGCAACAATGTAAGTTATGTTTTGTTAATGAAATGGGAAAAGTTGATCCTTAAAATACTTGTGTTTTTATGATTTCATAAT
>JANSVA010000007.1:1877905-1896255 GCA_025504915.1 Erythroxylum reticulatum
ATCTTTGCATAATACATAATTAATTACATACTAAGTTACTAACCCCATTTTACAATTCCATTTTCAATTCCAAATTTTCAATTCTAATTTACAATTCCATTTTACAATCTTTGCATAATTACAAATTCATAACAAAATCACATAAATTACTTACCCACGATATTCTTCAACTTCAATCTAACAATTTCAAATTATCAACTTCAAAAATTCCATTCCAAAACAATTCCAATTTTCAAACATTCAAAACTTTTTTCAAACCAATCCTCATTCCAATTTCCTCATTCTATTCCAACATTTCAACTTCGGTATTCAAAACATTTTTCAAACCAATCCTCATTCCAATTTACAAAAGAATTCTAAAACAAAACAATCAATATTCACTAATTACTAATTAATCCATTCCAAAATTCAAATCCTCAATAGTTTAAACTTCACATTTCGGTATTCAAAAATCCAAACCCAATCGGCCAATCCTCCATAAGTCCACCACCCATTGATAGCACAAATTCATTCCATTTCCAATCCACATCACACAAAAAAATCTATTTACCAGCAAAATCAAAATTCAACAACACACCCAAAAAATCTTGTTAACCGTCGGGTCACTCGGGTATTAGGGTTGGGGCTTCGGTGGTGTGAGTGAGTGTGACTGCTGGATCGGTAGTCGGTGGGGCATCGGAGCTGTCTGGTCACGGTGGGGAGGCGGCACGTTTTCGGGTGGAGGAGCAGAAGAGGAGGAGGAGGAGGAGAAGAGAGACGCAGAGTAGAGACCACGACAAAGGAGAGGAGAAGAGGAGGAGGAGCGGTGGCGACTGGCGACGCAACGAGACAGACGACAAGGCAAGTGGCAACAGGCGGCAAGTGAGAGACGATGAAGAGAGAGGGAGAGTCGGGGCAGAGGTGAGTGAGAAAGAGAGACAGTCGGGGGTTAGATTTTTTTAGGGTTAAAGTTTGTTTTTTGCAAAATGGTCCCTGAGAAATTCATCTTTTACAGAATGGTCTGGAAAATACCGGAATCTTTGATAATTGTCGGTACCGGCTGAAATTTATTACCAGTATTTTTTACCAGTAGCGGTATCAATTTTTGGCCGGTACAGTACGGTATTTGAAACCATGCAATCAGCACAATGCTACTACTCAGACATCATCTAT
Source organism: Erythroxylum reticulatum (assembly GCA_025504915.1). NCBI lineage: Eukaryota > Viridiplantae > Streptophyta > Magnoliopsida > Malpighiales > Erythroxylaceae > Erythroxylum > Erythroxylum reticulatum. Next base: position 1,879,058 of record JANSVA010000007.1, read on the forward strand.
CTTAGCCATCTTAAAATTCCATTACTGGACTACTAAAAGTGTAAACTTTTATAGTGACGGGACAGGTTGAATTAATTACTTAAAGACATACCTAACTGTATTTTAATATTAATTCAAGAGCTTTTTGTTAAAATCCAAAAATATTAATATCTTTGAAGAAGTTGAATACATGAATAATTTAATTTAATCTAAACTAATAATTTAATATAATTATATTAAATTGTTAATTAAATTAAATTTTAATATGTAATTAATAATCTTATGTTTCTATTACTCGTAAGAGTGGCTTGTTAAGTGATTATGATCTTTTTAGAATTCAGTTATATCAGTACTGTATTTAAAGGTCATACCTTGTTAACCAAATCAGGAGGTACTTTTACACGATAAAATCTGGTCTTAATTTCATCTCTCTGTCTCGTTACGGAGAAAAGCTTGTGAGAATTATTATTTTTATCAGGGAGAACACCATCACCACGCGACACGCAGTTTGACATGGAGAAATGATTTCTGGGACCGACGTGGGATCCCAAACTCACGTTCAGTCTCAGTCTGCATCTTGTCAAATCATATTTAGCCAGTAGCCACAAGTATTATTGTGGTTGGAGTAAATTTAACCCTGCCAAAGCAAAAATTGAAAAACAAGAAGCCATAAACGAAGAGTGAGATGAGAGGCTCCTGCCGTTTAGAGGTCGAATAAGCAGGGCCTCTTTGTAATCACTCGACACTGACTGTCTGGGAGACGTGTAGTCGCTGTTCGGTTTTATGCTCAGGGTAGCCCAAAATTGTGTCTTCAAGTAATAATTGCCTCCTTCCAAGACAAAAAGTTCACAGACATCTCCACCGCACCAAAACGCCATAGGACCACATATATAGCACCAGAAGTGGTACAGCGCAATAAGATTTCATCTCTGGTCCCAAGTTTTACATAATTCCATCATTGTATTAGTCTTTTCTTTAAAATACTATTGGGATAGGTGGGACGAGGCAATTCGAGAGAGATATCGTAATGGCTCTGGACCATGTCAAAAACTTTTTTGAATGGACACGTAGGTAGGTTGATTTTTTAATTTTCCAAAAACGTGGGGTATTTTATATATCCAAAGAATACATACAAATCTGTTGTCCATATGTTGATTAACGTCTTCTTTCATATGCAAACGATTGAAATAAATTTAGATAAAGATGTTTTATACCTGGCTGCCCCACCTTATTTATATATGTAGTTAACACAACTACATATACATAACATATCAATTATTTCTTGAGAGAAAACCTTGAAGTAATTAGTAAAATTGGTCATTTATGATCATAAGGTTACAGATTCAAATTACAGAAATAATTTTTTTGTAAAAATACAAAAAGAATGTTTCGTACATCATGACTCTCCCAAGAATTTCGCAAAGCGAGGAGTCTTATGCATTCGGTACGTTAACTATTAATTATTCCACACATGTTTAAAATACTATGGTAGTACTACGTAAAAATAAGACTGCATACTATCGAATCTTCTTAGATCTTACGACTCAGCCAGATTTCAACTAAGTGTTAATGATGATGACGATAGCAATGACGATGACGATGACGATGATTGTATCAATATTGTGTTATTTGAGCATAACCAAGATTAACATCTTCTTTCATATGCAGACGATTGATATAAATTTCGATAAAGATAGTTTATATATGTCTGCCCTACTTTATTTATATATGTAGTTAACATAATTGTATAAACATAATATATTAATTATTCCATGAGAGTGAACTTTGAAGAACTCGGTAAAGTTACTCCTTTATGACTATAGAGTCATAGAGTTAAGTTACATAAACAACCTCTTTGTAAACACACAAAAAGAAGGTTGCGTACATCATGACTCTCCTAAGACTTTCACAAAGCGAGAAGTCTTATGTACTCAGTACGTTAATTATTAATTATTCCACAAATGTTTAAAATATTATGGTAGTACTACGTAAAGATAAGGTTGCGTACTATAGGACCTCCTTAAATTTCGCCACTCAGCGATATTTCAATTAAATATTGATGATGACGACGGCAATGATTGTATCAATATTGTGTTATTTGAGCTTTGTTGTTACTATAATCTAATATATTGTTTGTTTGGAGGCTTTAGGTCAAGATATTTTGCTCTCGTATTTTGTAGATTTTTTTTGGATTCTTGATATTTCGTAAAATGAGACAAGTTAAAATAATGGAATATATTCCCAAGTTTAATTCAAATTTTAATTGAATTAATTTTTATAAGAACAAGTTCAAACTATTGATGCATCCAACACAAAACATTTATTAACTGTTGAGGTGAGATTCAAAATTATCTAAATAATATTAACTTCCATATATACTGCTAAATCTGAACTTTGTGTCTCTCACATGAAACTCATGGGACTTTGGGAGTGTGAATAAATCTTAAATCCATAATTGTTAAGAGACTTGGACCATTAACTTCAAAGCTCGTTACGAACATTTTATAGACTTTGGGCAAAAGAAAAGAACTCCTAAGTTTCAAGAGTGGACCCTCGTAAAGCCATCTTCTTGGGTTCTGGAGCTCTGATGGATCTAAATTGTTCCCAAAATCCAAGACCTGAAAGTTTCACATTCCTAGATAGCAAGCAAACCGTTAAGTCCATCCCGGACCTATGGCCTCAATCCCAAGGAAAGTCAGAATCAACACCCAAAGCCATCTTCTTGGGTTCTGGAATGTTAGAATTTATAACCAAGATAGAATGAAGCCCATGTTACACGGAACCATCCTTATATAAGTCCACCATCTGAAACCCACTAGTCATCAGCCATAGCACAGTACATCACAATCTACAAATTGCGGACCCAACAACTTGTACGTTTTCCTTCAATACAAAAAACATGAGGAGTCTTTTCTGCTCCATACTCTTTCTCCTATGTTTTCTCTTCTGCTTAGTCACCATTGGCGAGACAGCGGCCCCATGCAGCATGGTGGACGCCAAAGCAGCTGCCTGTGTGATGTTTGCCACAGGCAAAGCTCCGAAACCCACTCCTCAATGCTGCAGCGGCCTGCAAAAGTTGGCTCAAACTGTGAAAACAGTTGATGACAAGAAAGCCATCTGCAGGTGTTTGAAGGCAGGAGGCAAGTCTCTTGGTGTTAAAGACGAGTTCTTGAGCAAGATTCCTTCAGCATGCAGCATCAAAGTTGGCTTCCCTGTCTCTGTGCGCACTAATTGCGAATCGTGAGTATACTTATGTGTATATAAACACTAGAATCATGATTAACGGCTCCTCGGAAATTTAGTATGTACTTTTCTAAAGGTTTGAGCTGCTTGCTTTGGTCTGATTCTTTTGCTCCAATTTGCAGGATTCATTAGAACAGATACGGATATTATCGGAGAAAATAAAGACTTTCGCAGGTGGCATATTAGAGTTCGGACAGTTTATGAATAAAACAGTCGACAACAATGCAGCATCTTGTCATTGTTCGACCCTTGGTATTTTCATTAATAAACTTGGCGTATATTATCGGAAACTTGACTTCAAGTTAATGTAATGAGTTCAATCATCCGATCAGTTTTTCTTAAATGACACCATTCAATGATTTCTCCTCATTTTTTCACTCCAAGCTTTTCTCGATTGAAGTGATCAAAAAGATCAATGAAAGTAACTCAGGACATATTCACTAACATAGTTCATTACGTATGCATGATTAATAATACCAATTACCCCCTAAGTTCTACATAATATCCTAAATTCTACATATTAAATATTCTATAGAGTTGTTTATAAGTCAATCATTTCTTCAAAATCCGAAAGATACAAGACAAACCCACGACTTCATCTATTATAAGTGATTAATGTGTTATTTACTTCCTTTCATCTTCTGGTTAAATTTTATGTGCAGATCCATACATAAATTAGGCACTATAAGTGGAGATTCATACATAAATTAGGCACAGATCATAAGCTGAAGTATTAGGTTATTTTACGTAGGCGTATAGTATGTGTCTCCTCTTAAAAATATTATACTAACAATAGAATAAAAATGACAGCAAACACTTACAAAGATGAAGAGAACAATGACACCTAAACTAGAAATAGAAGGGAATAAATTAGCCACACTAACTCCATAAGATAAGCACACACCAAATACAAAAACAACTATAAGAAAGGTGAATATACCCACATTCAGCAACCAGACCATCACTATGTTGTGGCCAGGTGGGAAGAAGAAATTTGGCTTTCAAACTCATACACGACTAAACACAAAGAAGAGAGAAGAATGGGGAAATATAACTAATCATACCACTCACCAACAAGTAAACTGTGAAGAGTCAAATGGTCTTCATCAAAAGTTACAATTCTCTATACAAAATGCACACAACCTAAATTTCTTTTAATTGTAGTGAGCTCCATTTAGAAAGAACCCAAGCATTTCTCTTGAGATAAAACACTTCTAATCAATAGTTTCTCTTTTTTCTAATATCAAATCCATAGTTATAATTTAGCTTATAAAGTTTTATTTATTGCTATAAATAGTCAATTATAAACTTATTTCGTATCATTTCTTATTGAATAATGGAAGCAATTCTTGGATGATACATCATATCTTTTTATTATACTCGATTTAAAACTTAACTTAAAGTTGAAGAATTGACTGCATAACACAAAATTGCACATTCATTACACAAACTATTCACTATGAAAAACAAAATGTTATAATTACGACATCTAGAGCATATTCAGATGAAAAATTGTTATGATAGAGTGATTAAAAATGTAAAATTTTTCTAATTGATGGTCACTTGAACTTAAGAGGTGACAACTAAGAAATCAATCACCACAAACTAAACGTACATAAAGAAATATAGCATATTCAAGTTAGCATAATTTGAATAAGTGTAAAAAAAATAAGGAAAGAAGGATGAAAAATTACATTTATAATTGTTCATGCATTTTTGTTAACACAGTCTATTCTCCAAATTCCTTTTTAATTTCTTCTACTCTCCAAGACTCATTTGAGAATTTCAAATTTACTAAAACTAAAAAATGATTTAACATGCTTTTATTTTTTAGTATCATATTTCTAATAAAATAAAATGAAGGGTGAATTTCAAATTAAGAATTTAATAAAATAATACTTGAACTATTTTGAAGTTATATACATTAAGATCAATCATCATAACATTAATACTTTTCTTAATCTCTATCTTGGAATTATTATTTTGTAATATATTAAAGATACTAAAATTGTAGTAAATTATTGTTTAATATTAAATTTTAATTGTAACTATTTCTATGAATAATAGAAGAACTATTAATGCGAAATTACTTTAAATGATAATTTCAAAATTAATTATAACATTAATAAAATGTAAAATTACAAAATATTCATACGTTGATACGTTCTTAATCACGAATCCATGAGTTTTAGAAAAAATTGTGAGACACTTACGTATTCCTATATAAAGACATATCTTTGATTCCTTTTCTTTTTTGAGAAAAAAATTAATACTTCGAAAATGTGATAGGTTCTTCACAATTTTCCACTTAACTAAAACAGTCTGACAAAATTTTGTTCCTATCTTTTAGTAGTGACCTATTAGATAATAACATAATGAAAAAGAAAAAAATTAAAAATATTAAATAATACAAATTACCTAAAAAATTTATTACGTATAGTCTAGTTATTGTCAACATAATATATCCTCACCACCATATAACCCTTTGGTTATCAGTTATCTACATGTCTGTTGCAATGTCAATTCATCCTTTAGTACTTGGAAATGTTTTTTAAATTTTTATTATTCTCCTCGTATGTCTTCATAATGTCCTTCTTCAACATATTTTGAGTTGGAACCTTAAAGGTCAGTTGTAGTAAGTTACAAGGCATCTTAAATCTTTTAGTATCAACTATAGATAGTAGATGTTCATCACTAATTACCATAGAAGTAATTAAAAATCTTGATCTGTTGTTGTCATAAGATGTTGCAATCATTTCATTTTTTCCTTTTATAATGTTAGGGGTAAAAAATATTTCACCTCCTAATACTATCTTTTTTCTACTACACATATCCACATATCTCTTTAAACGAGAAGTTCCACCTTTTAAACTCTAGGCCAATATCTTTTGAAAATATTGACATTTGGATTTTTCTGCTCCATCCATTGATCTATTCTTATTGAAGTAATTCGAAACTTCACTTTTCAATTGACTTTTAGTTGGACTTTTATCTTCACATGGTACGAGATTAAAAGTTTACATTTTTTCTCTTGTATTAGATTGCAACTCATTACTGAAAGAATATGCTCAGCCATCTGAAACAATGAATATGTAAATGTATATGTTATTCATAATCATAATTGAATATATATGTCATTCATAATCATAATCAGTTATCAGTGACTTACACGGTCATATATAATATATATGTTATTCATAATCATAATTGAATAACATAATCAAAATTGAATATATATATTATTAATAATCATAATCAATTATCAATGAATTTGTTGTTGTAAGATATTGCAATCACTTCATTGTTTCCTCTCATAGGGTTAAGAGTTAAATATGTTTGACCTCCTAATACTATCTTTTTTCTATTACACGAATTTACATGTCCCTTATATGAGAAGTTTCTCTTTTTAAACTCTTAGCCACTATCTTCTGAAAATACTTACATTCAACTTTTTTCCAGTTCGTCCATCAATCTAGTATTATTGAAGTGATTCAAAACTTCATAAGCATGTATGTGATCGTGTAAATCACTGGCTATTTTTGTAGACTTACATGATTAGATACACAACACATAGGCATGTATGCATTTTTGTGTGTATGTGATCGTCCAAGTGACTTATAAGGTCACAGTCACATATACAGGAGTATATATGACCGATAAGTTAGCAAAAATATCCATTGAAGTGTATGTGACTGTGTAAGTCTTTGTGAGTTTTATGGACTTACATGGCCACATACATGCCCATATATGTGACCGTATAAGTCTAAAAAACTCACAATCGTGTATGTGATCGTGTAAATTTGTGAAAATCATAATGACTTACATAGTCATATACATTCTCGTGTAAGTAACCATGCAAGTCTGCAAATATACCTCATCAATGGTAACAATCTCAAAAATCTAGCATTTCACAAATTCAATCTTTAATCAAAATTGTAATACAATGAAAGAATTTTATCTTAGTGGGTAGGTAGCAAAGATAAACCAAAAAATACGATGACGAGGTGGCGAGGAAGTTAGACATTGGGGCGGTGATGCGAAGGGGAGATTGGAAGGACGGTGAGGAGAAGGTACGATCACAGTTGGAGGGCAAAGGGGTGCGAATGGCAAGTGACAGTGAGGGTTGATGACGACGGTGAGGGGGGAAAGAGAGAGAATAAAGAGATAACTATCGTGGTCGATGCAAAGGGGAAGAAAATTGAAAAAGAAATGAACCTAGTGTAAAGCAATGTTAGAAAATAAATGAACCTATTGTAAAACAACATTGTTTTACATTAAAGCAAAACTACATTGTTTTACTTCATCTAAAAAACAATGTTCATGGCTAAAACAACGTCGTTTTGTTTAAAGACAAAATAACATCATTTTGTTATATAGTTTTATCAAGTCTCAAATCGGTCTCGAGTTTGGTGGTTTGAGCCTAGCCCAAGGCCCTATAAACTTATAGTCACCGGTTCAAGTCTGAGGATATCCCGAGGCCCTATAAACATACAGTCACTAGACCTGAGGTCTAGTCAACCCTTGCCAACCCTAAAGTTTCTTCCTCATATAATAAGTAGTTGATATCATATACTAAAGTACGAAGATACTTTAAAAAATGTGTGAGTGATTTTTAAAAAAACAAGCTCACCAAATTGACCCCATATGAGAATTCCTTTTAGAGCATTAATTATATATTTGTAAAATGTCTCACTGTGATAATTATATAAGTGATTTTGACTTAAGATTTCTAAAGTATACAATAAGAAATTATTATGTTATGATTTGTTTATGGCCTATCCTTGTCAAGAGTAGCTTAAATGGTAGTCATTAGATATAGCATAAAAGATATGGAGGTAGTTATATATCATTATAAGGTTCATTACCCTAAAGTGATTAGGGAGACTACTAGATTATTCTCGATTAGTATTAATTTAGAAAATTCTCGGTTAAGATAGAATGACAATTTAAAAATAGTTTTCAAATATCATTAATAAAACTAATTATAATAGTAGAGAACTAATATGATTTGATTCAAATATGACAGACATTAACTTCATGTTCTATGATAGAAAGATTGAATTATATTAAAAAATTTTATGGTATTCCTATATTTTGGTAATCATGATGTATTGTTAAACGTAATCTATAGATATAAATTATTTAATTAGATAATAAAATATAATTTAAAGGATTTAATTTATCTAATAATAAATATGATTTAAAATTATAATTTATGTCCATAGCCAACATATTTAGAAATGTAACGGGTTACACACAAAAAGCAAGTGGAGAGAATTAATCAAATTAGATTTGATTGTAAAATTTGAGAAACTTTAGGATTAAATATGACATATTTAATAAATAAAGAACAATATGAGAAAATAAATCTTATTTGGACCCAACTGATTTTTGTTTAGAATTAATTGTAATTTTATTTAAAGTTTAATTAAAATTAAAATTTCATTTCAATAAAATTACTAAAAGGCCAAAATTCTATCGTAAATAAGCTTAGGCTCTAAATGAGTCAATACTTCTTTCTTGAACCTCTCTTCAAACTTGTAAAATTTTCTTAACACGCTTATGTAGATATCGTTAGAAGCCTAGCATGTGTACATCTATAATAATTACGATAAACCAATTTCAAAAGTGATTTAGGAGAAAAGATAAGAAAATTATTAAGTTATATAATAAAATATAATTTATGTTTATGTTTATGTTTATTATGTTTGTATATTAATCAATTCTCCGAGTTAAGAGTGACCTTTACAGAGTTGAGCACCATCTTTAATACAGTACTGCAATAACAATAAGAAAAAGGAATTTTCTTCTGAAAATAATAGGAAAAGGCTTTGGTAGTAGAAGTTAGGGAATTCAACACAACTCACTCTGGAGCTTCGATTTAGGGTTTGAGACGTCTTAGTGGACTGGACTGGAAGTTGACCTGGGCTTTTGGGTTTGCTTACATTTCCAGAGAAAGGATAAATACATATCGTACGTGATGGTGAAGCGCAAGAGCACATGCACAGATCGGGGATGCATATTGGGGTCAACCGGCACTTTGAACAGTTAGGCAGTCAAATGGTCTTCGGCTTTTCTTGTTATCTGAGGAAGATAGACGGAGCCATGGATCATCTTCTAAATTTGTAATGCATATGCATTGGTCACTGATCATAGGATTTCCCATCTTCAATTAATTTGCTGCTCTTAATATGCTCTCTATTTTGTAAGTTAGAGTTTACCTAACTTACAACATACTGTTATAAATCATTTGAATATAATGATCTCTTTTAAGGGAAGTTTACTCTTATTAATTTCGTTCATCACTAGTAATTAATACCTTAATACTTCTGACATCAGTCCAAGATCCTTGCTTTACTTCATCCCTTTCATCTTGTCATTCTCATCAGTTAAAAATTTATCAAACCGTTGACTGAATTATTATAAGTTGACTGCGTAAGTGGGTCTTTTCTTAACCATAAAGATGACTAATGACCAACTGCTTCAAAAGTCAAAACCATTTACCTTTCAAAGCTTTCATGTCGTTAGTGCCCAATTTAAAATTATCAACTCTTGATTAGATTAGATGCCACGATCCATGGTAACAAAGCCTTTCTCTAACAATCATGTCTGACACGAACAGGGAATTGATACTTTTACTGGTTTGGTTTTACTTCTTAAGTTTCTGTTTCCGTTCTAACTTTTTTTTTTAATTTTTAACTTTTGATTGCGAATTTTATAGTTTTATAGAACTTGTGAAAATTATTAAATGTAATTCTGTTTTATTATTACATTTTTAAAATAAAATTTAAATAATGAACCAATTTTAGAATTAGTTGCTTAATTTATAATATATAGATTTAAATTAATTAATGTTATAATTATTTATGAAGACGAGATAAATTTATTATTTATATCCAATTTACATAAAATTAATCAATTTCACTAAAATAATTGACACTTATTAATAAATTTTAGTTATAATGGATATGATAAATATATGTTATTTAGTAATTAATATATATTAACATTAATTTAATCCTACTCTGACTTGACTCTAGTGATGAATTTACATAAAACAAGGAAAGACATTTGTATGTTTTATCCATATTTATAAGTTCACAAAAGAAGGCAAAAACATATAAAGGGATGGATGTGATTGGATGACTACGGTTTTTTGAGCTTGAATTGGACCTGCTTTTGGGATTGGGAATCTCTAAATGATCCCCTAATTAAAGGGCTAAAAGGTTTGAAGTTGTTCTCATTGGAGGTAAAGTTACCACATGGGATATGCACCACGTGCCACTCTATCCAAGGCCTCAGTAAGTCAAGAAAACACTTAATTTAACCACATGCATTGATGATAGTTTAGCAGTTACCAATGTGTAGTGTAGAATCGATTCCAATATCTTAAGGTAACCTCCTAATTTGGAATGAACTAATTATGATAATCTCATAATTGAAGAAGCCGTTGAAGTTGTGGATTTTATAGAAATATCATACACACACACGTATGTAGATAGATTCACAAACCTCTTTTCTCACACATTTTGTCGGGATTTTTCATTTGAATCGTGCTCTGTGATATGCTCTTGGACCGTCTAACTAAAACTTTCCTTCTTCCAACTCAAGATGATAGGGACTACTCCAAAATCATTATTAATTTCGCCCGCAAACCATTCCACTGTAGAAGAGTCAAGCTTTAATGTCGTCCAATCAGTTACTTTGACCTGAATTTTACTGTGTGCATTTTACTTGGGATCCATGTCCATCAACAGTCCAAATTCGGATTGCTACTATTGGTCGCTTTTGTGAATTTCCGAAACTTGAGGGCATGTGTTGAATCCCACTGTAGCCAGGCTTTCAAACCTAGAAGCCAAGTCGCATTGCCTTAATTCCTTTTAAATTGCTTCACAACTGCAATTTTGATTATTATCTTGACATTTATTAACGTCAGTCGTGTTTGTAATTATATCCTCCATTAGTTGTAATTACTGCAATAACTAATAAATAGTATCACCGACCCACTACTGAAAAACACTGGTTTTAACATTGGAAGCTTGGTAATATGATAATTCAACTTATAGCATGAAGAGAAAAATTAACTCCATGCATGACCAGTGCTTACTTATACTTCTGGTCACCAGCATATATAGTAAGAAGTCATCTGGACGTAATTTACACTGGGGTCTTACTTAGAAAATCATAGGAAGGTCAGTGAGTCTGCAAAAAACTTCTGAATTCCAGCCCTCTAGTCACTTTCCAATACGCATAGAGATCAGTAGTTGAGAATTGAAACCCTAGCTAATTAAGTGGGTCAAAGTGGGACACTAGCTAGTTGCATGCGCCATGGCTATCAAGCTAAGCTTCATTTGATTATATTTGGCACTAGGGACAAAAAGGAGGGAGGTCCTCATTTAGGAACAATATTCCGATTCTTCTGGATAATGAATCCAGAAAACGAATTTGACTACATCTAATTGATAAAACAATTCTGCTTAGAACGAGAGCAATGAATAAAAAAGAAAAAAGAAAAGAGGCTACAGGTGGGATCAAATCCTGGCCGTCCTTATGGACAGATGGCCACAGGCAAAGCGACTGGTGAAGTTGGCCGGTAGACGGCTGACGATGAAGGGGGTTAGATGTCTCCCTGACGTGCATGTATATGTAACAAATGGCCGAGAATAAAATTAATTAAGGCATTCCAATTCTTCATATATAATTAAATCACCAGACACAGGCAATCGTCAGCGTTGGAGCAGGACAGAGCCAAAGAGCTAAGGTTGGCATGTTAACGAGTCATGATTCGGCTGTCATATTTTAATGTGGCAGTGATTAAAATACGAGGGAGTCTCACATGGCGGATTCTCGGTGCCTCTCTGTATATAATACTCAGAGAATCCCAGTTCTATTTTGTTTTCTTGTTTTTGTAGGGGGAGGAGATAAGATCCAAACAATGATCGAGGGAACATAAGACACTAATTGTCTGCCATTTTTGCATATATATTCACTGTAACTATAATTGTTGAGCATATAGAAACACTTTGGTTGGATTATTTGATCCATACTTATACCTATTACACACTCAAACACAATGTCATGAATGGGTTTATATAGTAGATTGCATTTAAGCCTACATTATATCAATACCAACAGGTGATGAGATGGGATTCTAATACGTGCCATATACAAATTGGGTATTCAATTGGAAACAGGGAGGAGAGGGGATGGGAGGAGTCTGTTTGATTGAAAATGTTTTATTCCGAGAAATGCGGCTACTGGCCGCATCTTTGCTTTCCCATCACTTGTTTTCTCGGGAAAATATCTTTTTAGGCCAAAGTCATTTCTAGGCCATATTTTCCCCGACTTCTTACATAAAAGAAGAGAGAGAAATAGACCAAACTCAGAGACAGTACACTTAATTATAAAACATTAAACAGTTGCCTAAACCTCTACATTATTACTTTATTCTCTCTTCGATTTTTCGTTTGCCTCTCTCTTTGTTAGTGTGTTGCGTGTACAAGTAGAGAAGCTGTTTTGTATGAAAAGTCAGCGACTCTCCACCATACTTTTCTTTCTCCTTGATGACCTTCTTTTGTTTTGTCTTGGTAAGAAGTGAGCAAAAACACCACAACACCCTCTTAACATTCACACTTCAGGGAGAAAATATTGTGTTTTTTTACCCTAAAAATCAATAGATCAAAGCAAAAAATCTATTTTGCATGCCATCTTTACACTGCTGAGAAACAGAAACCAAACTAGAGTTAATCCAGAGTTTTAAAATGATTCTGTCTTCTTCTTCGTCGTCAATATCTTACTAGCGTTTTGTATCAGTAGCATCAGCAAGTTTTTGACCTAGGGATGAAGAACCATCAAGGTGACTTGACTGACATAGTTCGAGGTAGCGGGGGAGCTCTTGCGCAACCCGATCTTCCTGTTTCCAGCTGGGACTTTGTGTCCGATCATGTCAATTTTCTACCAAACACCAACGAAGGTGGATACAGAGAGGATATTTTCGGCTACCCTTTTTGCGAAATGAGAGATCCGCTTCTTCACGAGCTTAACGAGGCCAGCTCAAGCTATTTTGGGAGCCCAAATTCGACAGATATGCTTAGTATTAGTGTCGATGGCACCCGAGGTAGTTTTTGTGGTGCAAACAGTGGTAATATGCTTGCTCATAAGGTTTTTGATGAGGAGACGAATAATAATCCCTGCAACATATTCTCAAGGATTCAGATCTCTCCCAGTGATCAAACTAAGGTGCCTGTTTCTCCCTGCGATTCTTCGGCTATGACCGATGTTTCTTCGCCGAGGGGTTTCAAGCCGTCTGCTGTTATTTCAACCGACATGATTAACGGTAGTAGCTCAAAAAGTTGCTTGATGGAGAAAACCGCGCAAGTGCAGATCTCATCTCCACAAAATCTGGGAATCAAGAGAAGGTATTGGATGTTAATTATTAATTTAGTTTCATCTCGCTTGCTTCCATGACTTTAATATGCTTTGGCTTTGATTTTAATGCAACTTCCTTTTATTTATTTATTTTTCATTTTTATTACTTCATTAATAGAAGAAACTGATCATCACGAGCAAGTTGGACCAATGAAATTTTTTAGAAACTCAAATTGGTTACACAAGCACGGTAACGAACATCTGATAATTAGGGTTTCCAGTTTGGTATTGACTTTGTAGTCTAAACTGCGTAATTACCATTCTTTAAATTAAGATATTCGTTATATTAGGTTTTAAGCGTCTGTACAAAGTACACGGCAAAGCCTAAATCCTTTTTTTTTTAATCGGTTTTAATCAGCCTTGGAAAGATAGTCCAATTGGTGTTGTAATAGCATTCCCGGACTTAGCTTTCATGTACTTATATGAAGCTACTTTTTTTCTTACTTACCCACCTGAATTATGAATCTATAACTGTGTTTTAATTGGTATTTTTCACAACTTTCATCTTTTCTGAACAAAGCATGCCGAATTATTTTAGATGTTTCTGCCTAAAAATGGCAATTGATTTGATATATAGGAGCTAGGAAAGTATAAGTATAATCTATAAAACTATAAGAAATATTGTCCAGTGTCGATCATCGTGATCTTCTTCATTAGATTCAGGCTGTTCTTCTTACTCTTGAATCAATCTTGAGTTGTTGAAAAGACAACTGAAAAGCTAAGTTCATTGCATTACAATAACTACAGGAAGAGCCAGGCAAAGAAGGTGGTATGCATTCCAGCACCAGCAGCTGCAAATAGTAAGCAAAGTGGAGAAGTAGTTCCATCTGATCTGTGGGCATGGAGAAAGTACGGTCAGAAGCCAATCAAAGGCTCTCCTTATCCAAGGTGACTGAGCATATATCGTCATTTTTAGACCATAAAGCTTCTTAAGACACTGATCAACCAAGAATGAACAATGGTTCATCTGCTTTTCCCGAAATAAGTATCAAGTGCATGTGTAATAATTGCCCATATCAGCACGGTGATGAATGATTGTATAATTGCTCAAAGCTTCCTTCCTTGGTACCTGAAACGAGAAACAAAACATCTCATTAGCTTACGTTTCACATTCTCTGACAAACATATTATTATAAACATCGAATGGGAAAGTCCACTTTTTCTTGATTCTATTTTCATATAATTCTCTTCGACCCTTAAACTTTAGAATCCCAAACATTGCTTAATCTGGTATCGGATTGTTTAGCATTGCCAACCGATCATCTGTCAACATCTCGCAGGGGCTATTATAGATGCAGCAGTTCCAAGGGTTGTTCTGCAAGGAAACAAGTAGAGCGTAGCCGAACGGATCCTAACATGCTAGTAATAACTTACACGTCGGAGCACAACCATCCATGGCCAACTCAAAGGAGTGCACTTGCAGGCTCAACAAGATCACAGCCAACAAAGAGCAATAATACTGATAATTCAAAGACTACTTCACCGAGCTCTCAGAAACAGAAGACAGCCAACGCTAAGGAAGAACAAAAGAAGACAAGCAACGATACTTTGTCGCCTACCACAGTTGCAGGTACCTCATCAACTACAAGTGCACCGTTAAAAGAGGAGTATGGGGACTGTCAAAAGCAAATGGAGATGGATGAGAATCCATTGGGTGAAGGGTTTCAGCACAGTTACAGGCCTACGCTGCAAGAATCTAACCAGTCGCAAGATTTCTTTGCTGATTTGGGGGAGATATATGCGAATCCTCTTGACCATTTGTTCACACAAGGATTCAGTAGAGATGATGATCAGAAAGAGAGCATGACTATGGACCCATTCAGTATGTTCGATTGGTCTGGAGAAAACAACACTTCTTCATTTGGTGAAGCCAAAAGGGGTACATAACAAGACCTTCAAGAAAGCAGTATCAATATTGTTTCCCCACTAAAATACAGTAGTATCATGAGTTCACTATCACCAGTATTGCGTAGTGGTGCAATTTGATTCAAGCAGTATCAATACTAAAATCTTTGTCTTTTTTGAAGATTTGATTTACATGTGGATAGAGATTTCTCCATCTATCTTCTCTGCACCTTGTTATTAACGAGAACAGTGAGGGAGATTAGTGAAAAAAGGAAAAGAGAGAGTGAGTAAAAAAGAGAGTAGTTGTTGATTGGGTGCAGAAGCAACATGTTGTCCCACATTCCTTTAGGAATATTGGTGGATGGGACAGAAAGTTTAGGAACAGAAATTTCAACAGTGAAAACAAGTAATATCCATCAGGCATGACAGGGAAGCACAGTGACTCGTGATATGAGGACGATCCATACCACTTTAAAGACTGGGCAGTACCTTTCTTGTTCATGTTTATGGTGTGAAAACAAACATTCACCCTCCTCGTCCTCGGTCACTGCGGTGGGGATTCTTATTTGCATGCTTTGATGGGAAATAACTATTAAAAAAATCATTATATTTATTCCTGTATCTGTATAGTTTGGGGCAAGTAATGAAGTCGGAAATACTTAAGTAGAGAGACATGATACATGCTTTGAGTGATAGTTTATGTATTCGCATGATACATGCTTTGAGTTTCTCACTTCTGTATTAGTTTTTATATTCGCATGTAACCTACTTTTGCTTAACTGTTATGTACGGCATGGTCATTTTAGGAACAAAAAAAGAGGTTGTCGATTAAGACAATTTTTAAGAAAGCAAGACAATTTCATCTCTTTAACATATTAATTGGATGTAATTAATTAATAAAGAATTTATATAAGATATAATTTTCCGTCAATTTGATATTTAAAAATGATGTGCTATTATTATTTTATTTAAAAAATTCAATCAATTCAACCGGTTCAATTATGAAAACCTTAATCGTCTAACTTTTTGACTCGATTTTCAATTTTTCAATTTAATTTACTTTAATAACCCTTGTTGATAAAAATTAATTAATTTATTAATTAATCTGTCAATTTTAGTAAATTATTAAGTTCTTATAAATTAAAATAAATCATTTGATTTCATTTAACAATTTCTTTTTTCAATTAAAAGTTAAGTTCTTCAATAGATAAACACATTCTCTTTTAATCATATTTCAAAATCTTTAATTCTTTGTAAACCTTAAATATCTTGTCTTATTAGTTTAACTTTTGGTTCAGTTTTTAAAACATTAGCTGCTGTCTAATTGATTGCCTTAATATAATAGAATTTATCTAATTATCAAATTTTAAAAATTAGACTGAAAGTTAAACCGATAAGACAAGAGAATTAGAGTTTAAAAGATTCAACTGATATTAAATCGTCACAAAATTGACTAAAATTTGAATAAAACTAAAAGATTTGAAATATGATTTAAAGAGATTATCCTTAACAATCGAAGAATTTGAAGTTTAATTAAAAATAAAGATTGTTAAATAAAAATTAATTTGTTTATTTTAGTTTATAAAAACTTATTAATTAATAAAAATTAAACAATTAATTAATTAATTAATCAGTTTTTAATAACAAGAGTTATTAAAATAAATCGAATTGAAAAATTAGAAATCAATCAAAAAATTAGACAA
>JANSVA010000007.1:1944859-1967499 GCA_025504915.1 Erythroxylum reticulatum
TAGCGCGATAACATCGGTGACTCGAAACCAAGGTTTGTCTCTTAATTTTTCAGATTCAATTATTTCTTTTTATTTACGATTTTTCTTATACTTTTTTCTTATATTTTCGTGAATCAAAACCATCCCTCATTTCGTTACTTTGTTTTAGTTTTAAACTCACTAATCTTTACCATTAAAAATTCCTCTTGGGAACGATATCCACTTACCACTACTACGTTAAATTGTATTAACAGAAGTGGTTTCTTTTGAATTTGGCTGCAGGCAACAGCAATACCAATATGCAATAACCATCAAAACCTTTAAACAAAAAGAAAAAAGAAACTTCACTTGTGCTTGATATGATTCAATCATGGCCAATCAATTCACTTTCTCTATAACTCAATGTAATCAAGTTGTTAACAATAATGTTCACATAAAAAGTATTTTGGATAGAGAAAGAACCGCACTATCTTTCAAAATTATCACAACTTCGATCATTTTTTTCTCCAAACTTTATAGTCTGGAGGGCTTCTTGGTGAATTGTTGCATTACTGACACCAGTCGAATCTTTTAGAGCAACCATCGTGTCACCAAATTCATTAGAGTTACAAGCTTTCATCATCGCTATCTTCTCATCCAAACTCAGGACTCCACTTGTTATTGCACAACTCGGAATTCTTATTACTATATTAAACCTCTTTTGTTGATATACTCCAAGCCCAACATTGATACTGATTACTGTCCTTCATTAGTATGACTTTTATTGCTTCCTTTTTATGTCGTCGCGTAATTGCTGGAACTAATCCATTAAATTCAAGTATGAGCTTAGAAAATGAATTAAGTAGTGAAAGAGGAGAAGTTCAAAGCTTCATAATACTCTTTTTTCACTCATTTTATTGTTCAAGAATATTGTTAGGATTGTAATGTTTAGAAATTTTATAAATAAAGGCTCAGGTTGGAGTCATCAATGTCTAATGAATCTTCCTGTACGTAATAGTTTCTCCTCCCGTATTCTATCCCCAACAATTTCTTTTTAAAAAACTCGAACATATTAAAGTTCCATGAAAATGAAATACGTTTGAGAACTAGAAATCTTCTGCACTCTGATGTGAATAAAGAAAAAATTGGGATACGGATGAATGAATTAGTTTTCTTCAATCTACCTTGGAAATTAACTTTGTTAGTACCAATTGTCATTGATCTTACGTATTTCTAGGTCAAATTAGTAACATTGAACATAGAGATGTGGCTTCAGGATATCGATTAGAAATAGGCCCAAAAGTTCAGGCTATTGTTTCCGGACATACATGCTGATCCAAGACAATTAAGGAAGATACGAATCTGTTGAAAGAAAGAAGAATTCAAAAGTATATAGTTATAGTTATGTTGCAACAACTTCACCCATATGTTAACTTCATTAGATATATCCTCATTATATGGTAGGATCTTAACAGCTAAAGAAGGTTGGACATGTATAAAGTATGATATTATGTATAATATACACTACAACAAAATAGATCTTTGGCGACGATATTTTTGGTGTCTTTTTTTGACAACGAATTATAAATTTGTGGCAGAAGGTCAAAGTTTTTAAGATATTTTTCATAATTGTCACCAAATAAAGCCATTTTGTGATGATTTTGATTAACATTTAGTGATGGCTTGTTCATCACTAGATCTAAAAAAGTAGTACTTATTGGCAACGAATTTAAAATCTTCGCCAAAAGTTAATATTAAAGATTTTACATGTTATGTATTTCTCAGGAAAATTTTATGAATTTTTGTGTGTAATAGTATTCTTAAAAACAATAGTATTAAAAAGATAATTTTTAATGATAAGTGTGCTTAATAATGATAAAGTTAATTATAATTGACATTTATATGATTTTTCATATTTTTTCATTTGCCATCTTTATAAATTTGTTTAGAAGCTAATGCATTCAACCTCTATAAATTTGTTTAAATCTATAGATTTATACACAAATGATTTTTTAATGATGTCTATTGTATGTAGTACTATACCTCGACCTGTTTATATAAAATTTTCATAAAAATATAATGGAACATCTAAAAATTGTAAAATGTTTTTAAAGTTTTAAACATATTGTTGAAAAACACATGTATAGTAGGTAATTTAAAATTTGAAAAGTAAATATTTTTTTGGTATAAAAAGATAAACATACCTAAAATTTTAATGTTAATAAGATCAAAATATCATAAATTTAAGTTGACCACTATTCTTAATCATTAATATTTATTAACAATAAAACAATAATACATATAAATATTGAAATATGGTAAGCAATATAATATAATTATATATGGTAAGTACTACAAGATATTAATTAGAAGTTTAACAATTCTTTTAGATAAAATAATAAATAAAGTTTTATGCATAATATTCCATTGAAAAGGAAAAGAAATAATTATTTTTTTAATTCCAAGTAAAATTAGACTGGGTAGAAAAGGTAACGGGGTTTCCAATGTTTAGATTCCTAAGAAGATTCCTTGCACATTCCAAGCCATTAATTGAAATAGTTATAGATCTTCTCTCACGATCTGGTTTGTTGACACTCTCTTCCAATAACTTCTTTGCTTTAGCTAATTTATGGAAGACGCAATCAACAATTTCTTAAATGTAGTATGGATAATGGTATTAAATGAATTGCACATACCATGCATTTCACGTAATAAGCAAACAATATAGAACAATCAAAGCTAAATCAAACAATATTAGGAACCCAAATTTGAACACATGTACACCCGACTAATAAACTCCATCAACGTCACAATAAACAGACATAGTTTTTGCAATCGACCACTGTTCCAAATTGACCGATTTTCCTAATCCTGTACAGACCATCAGGACATTGCCATCGCCTTAATTTTCGTCTATGTTCTCTTGAAGATTCAAGGAAGCTTAACATGACATATAGTATATACAATCAGATGTTCATATGATAGCTTCCTAACAGAAAATGAGATACAGATAATTAAGGAAGAGAGGTAATTCGGATGATACTAAAAACCTTCAAGAAGAAGATCAACCATTTAAGGAAAGCGATAATTAGACTTTGATGAGGAGATTTGTTGTTCATCGATTTGTTCTTCACTAGGGGGAATTTTGCCACATTCCTCCCAATAGAACCCATTTTTGCCATAAAAAACTAGTCGCCACGTTGACATTTTGCGATAAATTAATGTTAAAATTTTTATTTTGAAAATTCAATAAAAGACTTCTTATTTGAATGTTCCAACATTTTAACAATGTTAATTTTGTGATCTACCAAGTGAGACTACTTCATATGATAAGGTTGAGAATATTAAGTGTGTATGTACTATGTTTAAGGGATGTATAAACATTCCTTGCAGCTCTAAAATATGATTGCTTCTATATACATTAAAGAAAAGAAAAGTTAATGTGAGTCCAATTTTCTTCATATGAAGCAATTAACCATTCATAATTGAGTTAAATATCATGGTTCCAATTTATTTGTTTGTTACCTATATATGTTTTGATACGTTGCTAATATTTCTAGTGTTAATCGTTTTTCTTTTAGTTACTATGTCTAATCACAACCTCATTAAACACTGGTGTAAATTCCATTTGATAGATACATTTGTAAAGTATAAGTGGTAAAGATTTGGTGTAAAAGATTTAAGCGGAGAGCGAAGTATATGGGTGCTCAGAGAGTGTTTAGCTGATAAAAGAGACCCCTTTTGCGGGTCAGTGTAGTACTAGTTAATAGCAGGATTAACCACATTTTATATGTTGTAAGTTTATTTACTTACTTTTGAAGGACATTTGATATCATGAAAGACCTGCTACTAGTGAGAAAGGCATGTTTTAGATTCGTGGAATGAAGGTCGTAAAAGATGTTGTGAGATTACTGGGAATTGTTTTGTCCCGGCCACCCTTAAGGAAGATACTATTCAATTGACTTGACGAACGAGGCAATCTTTCTCGTTGCACCCAACTCTGACATCATGCTAACTTGGACTTACAAAGAATAGGTCTAGAAAGAAACTTGACCGAGAATGCAGGCAGACAATAGTAGGAAATAAAGCCTATTGTCCCCTTCATTAAGAACACCATGTACACTTACAACTGAAGCAACCATATGGTAAATACGTACATAAACAATTGCAGAAGTAGCTTTTATTCTGTAACCGACCTTTCTTCAAATAGTTAGTAAGGTTCCTCAAACAAACATGGAAGGTGGAAAAGAAATGTCAACCTATACACATCCAAAACATAAACAGAAATTGCCATCTTCCAAACTCAAACACAAACAAAATCCATATACCATTAACAGAACACAAAACCCACATAAACTCCACACACAAAAAAAAACATAACACAAAATGGACGATTCTTAAAAATTTAAATGAAGAACAATACCAACACAAGACACAATGCTTCGTAAACAGTTATGACCACAAGATAAGAGATGACCACAACAGATCAGGAGACAACACTTCTTTAATGATAAACTAAGAGAAAATTGGTTCGACTAACACAAAAATGAAGAGAGCTTCGTTTTCATATTAATAACCTAGTAGAAAACGACACTATTTTTTATTAATTCAGAAGAAATGTACCATTTGGTGATGAATAAGAAATCATTGCCAAATGGTAGCCCATTTCAATTGAACTTAACCTTTGCTGACGAAATTATATATAATATATAAATTTATTATAAAGTAAGAGAATTGTGATTAAATAGACTAATATATTACAAAAGTAAGAGATGAGGAAATTTATATATTATCCATAAAGTCATAAATCATTATACTAGTTACAACTATTATCTATACATTTATATAACATTATATTAATTACCATATATAATAATCATGGCAATTTAACAAAAAATTGCCTTATAGTAAATAATTGAAATCAATATCAAATATTAATATAATATTCTTAAAAATCAAATTTAATATTATTCACAATGATTTTAAGTCTAAAAATAAATTTATTTATGTATGATGGCATTTCAAAAATTTATAAAACAAAAACACAAAATTTATTTATGTTACATTTTTTATACTTTTATTAATATCTTTTAATATATATGACATGACAATTTTATGTGGTCCCATAAAACTCTATTTATTATGTATAAATTCTTTACTATTTTATAGAAATGATATATTACAAAAAATTAGCAAAATTGAAAAATATGAAAATATTTATAGTATAAATTCGCCTGATATATACTTTTTACTGACAAATTTTGTAAATCATCACCTATTGTGTAACATTTGGCTACGTTTTATAGAATTGTCGCCAATTGTTGCAAAGATTAAATAAGTTTCATTTTGCCTTCTCTTCTCTTCTTTTTCTCTTCAACATTTTTTTGAACAATTCCTTTTAATATTTTCTTCTCTTCTTCGTTCATTATGTTCTCTTCATTTTTCTCTTCCATCGTCTCCCTACAATTGTAGTCAAGGTAAGTAGTTGATGCATTTGTTTTGGGTTATTTTTTTCATTGTTGTTGTTAAATGCTATGTTCATGGTCGATCTTAGGGTGAAGCTTTGAGTTGTTTGCGTTAATATTTGTTTGTATGTGTTAATGTTGGTGAAGAAAGGAAAAAGACATGTTTTTTTGTTAGATAGGGTTAAAATTTTGAAGTTTATAAAGTGTTCGATGAAAGTTCTCTTAGGTTTTTAGTGTTCTGCTTTGGTAAGGAAGGAATTATCTTTCAAAGTTATTTGCTTTGTAATTAGATTACATCAAAGCACGTTAACCTAGTTGCTTATTATTGTAATTGGGAGATTAGGTTTTTATTTAATTAAATTTAGTATTAGTATTAGAATTTAGTATTAGATTCTAATTCATATTCAAAGTTATTGGAAAAAGCTTGCTTATTAGAATTTAGTATTAGAAGGTTGAAGTTCTTTTTGCAAATTAAACATATGTGTACTGTTGTTTTTTCAAATTAAACATGTGTAATCAAAGAAGGTTTAAAGCTGCAATGTTTGTTTTGCAAAGTTTACATGTCTAATGGAATTTTAATACCTAATTGAAAAATATGTTTAGATGAATGTGTAAATAAAGTTTACATGTCTAATGGAATTTTAATACTTAATTGAAAAGGATGTAAAAATTCTTAGGCGTTTCAACTTTAAAGTGACTTCATTCTTGAAGTTGACGATCAAAAGAGCCTAATTGGAAATTTGAACTTTATTTCCAAGTTTTCATATTGCCAAAAATTCTTGATTTATATTTTATGTATATACTTTCTTAACTTCCCTACCCAGGAGGTCCATATATGTTAGTTTGGGTGGTTTTTATAATTTTAAAGAGAAAATTTTAACTAAATATTAGAAAAATATATATTTAAATAACACTAAATATAAATTAAATAATGATTATATGTTTTTAACACATACAAAATATTATTTATGGAATTCAGTATATTCGTGAAACATAAAATAGAGATATTAAATTTCTAATGAATAATATATTTCTCTCAAAATAGCTTAAAATTTGGAATTTTGGTCAACATAATGCTATGCTATTTTAGTTGACAAAGTAACAAAAAATTTAAAAATGACATAAACTTATTTTACAAAATTTAAACTATAAAATTAAATTGCTATTATTGAAAATTACATTAGACTTAAGTATAACTAACTCTTAAATCTATAACTTAGGGAATGAAGATACAATAATTAATTTAGTGCGTAGACCAATAAAAACCTTTCAATTTTCAAGTTGATAATTTATTTGTAATAGACATATTTATGGTTTATAACGTATGAAAACATGGTATGGATATTGTCTCAGCATTTTTTTAGAAAGTAGATGATTTTATTCATAGACAGCATTGGTGAAAACCATACCCTGTGCATCATCGGTTAGTTACTAAAGCAAAACTTGAATCTAATAAATTTATTTGTCTAAAATATGAGAAAGAAACATAAGAGGAGTACATTTTATATTACAACTAAAAGACT
The DNA here is from genome assembly GCA_025504915.1 of Erythroxylum reticulatum. Taxonomy (NCBI): domain Eukaryota; kingdom Viridiplantae; phylum Streptophyta; class Magnoliopsida; order Malpighiales; family Erythroxylaceae; genus Erythroxylum; species Erythroxylum reticulatum. Next base: position 1,951,806 of record JANSVA010000007.1, read on the forward strand.
AGCTACCAACGTCCTTGATAGAAGCTAGAAATGAACTCAAGTGAGGTGTAATATCATGTACCAATATGAAGTGTTTTATCCATGAATTGTTTTGTCCGTTGTAAAGTGATGTTGATAAATTCAAAATTTGAGAGCTACTTGTTTTGGAAAAATATGAGGTTTCTCTTCCTGTATAAAGCATAGGTGCCATAACATATCACTAATTAAAGATAGTTGTGCCTCCGTAATGTGTGAATGTAACAGAGCTTGCTTAAACAATAAATTAAGACCAATCTTTAAATAGTATTTTAAGTTTCTATAGATTCAATGCATTGCAATAAAGGAAGTAGAGACATTATAGTTCAAAAGAAGATGAATGAGGTTCTTCAAAGCTTGGTTGTAGAGTTTGCACACATTGTTTGCTAAGATTGAGACCTTTTACTTTGTCCAATGTCTACAACCTTTGTTTTATTGCTAATAAAAACGAGGCTTTAAGGTAATGATTAGGGAACCAAACCATTTTCTACCATGAGATGAGATCACCAAAAGTTCCTGACTAATTGAAGACACGATTTTTTAATGAAGTATTTGAAGCCATGATGATTCTGTTGAAGTTTATCACCTTCATTCTGATTAGGCAGATAGTTTAGAAGTTGATATATATGATAAAGCTGACTTTGGCATTCTAAAGGAAATCAAACCTTAACTAATCCAGGCCTTGTAAAGTGAAAAGGGGACCCATTTTATACCAGCTATCAAACTAGAATATTGTTTTCTTTTTATTCCCAATTAAGAATTTAATACCATTAGATATAAGTCCCTTTATCTAAGAATTCGATTCAAGGACTAAGAGAAGGAAGACTTATATTAGATTCCTTATAGGGATACACTTCTAGACCTATAAAGCCATCCACCACTATATATGATGGGGTTGAATTTGGCATTTTAAAGGAAATGATGCCTTAATTGTTCTAGGCATTTCAAAGGAAAAGGAGGACCGATCTTGTACCAATTATAAAACCAAAACATAGTTTTATTTCATTCCTAAGTAAGAATTTGATACCATTAGACATAAAGTTCCTTAATACAGGAATCTAATTAAAGGTCTAAAAGAAAGGAGAAGTACACTTGATTCCCCATAAAATGTGACTATTGTTTATGTAAGAATGAATCCATTCCACCTAAATGGACTTATGATCAATGAATAAATTCCATATCCTCTTAGAAGATTTTTTTCATGAATTTTAATGAGTTAATATTGAGGCATTCTTTATGTTTAAGAGAGCAAACTTTAGATCACTTAACTTTAGTACCAAAATGATCATTAACAGAACCTGACCATAGATGATTCTTTATGATGATAGATTTAATCCCTACCATCATAAGAACTATAAAAGCAACTATTGTCCTTATTAATAAGGAGACTAGAGAGCTTGGAGAAATGATCCAAAAATTCTATTAATATGATAAAAGAGCCTTTTTTTAGCTAGACAAAGGAGGAGGTGATCATTTATATCTGAAATATTGAACAAGCCTAGCTTCTTGCATTCTTGATGGTACTTAAAGCTACATTCTCTTTGCAATTAGTTTAGTAAGGAGCTCCACACAAACATGTCTAATCCTCTAACCTCTTAAAAAGATCTAGTAACTACCCCGTTGATGAGAATAATGAAAGAGGCAACATATATATATACCGAATATGAAAATTTTTATTCAATTAATGGAAAGTTTTGAGGTTTTACAATATTTGCCATCCCTATAAAAATTCTTAAATAAGGGGAGTTCTTAATACTTAGGCCCATATTTAGAAGAAAATGAGTAGATTAATCCCTGTCATCATAAGAACTATAAAGGAAACTGTTATCCTTATTAATAAGGAGACTAGATAGCTTGGAAAAATGATCCAAAATTTCCATTAATATGGTAAAAGAGCCTTTATCAGCTAGACAAAGGAGCAGGCGATCATTTATAAATGAAATATTGAACAAGCCTAGCTTCCTGCATTCCTGATGGTACTGAAAGTTGCATTCTCTTTGCAATTAGTTTAGTAAGGACCTCCATTCAAACATGTCTAATCCTCTAGCCTCTTAAAAAGATTTAGTAACTTCCCCGTTGATGAGAATAATGAAAGAGGCAACACATATATCTATATACATCAATGAAAGGAAAGTTTCAGGATTACAAGATTTGCCATCCTTATAGGAATTCCCAAATATTTGAAGGGGAGTTCTTAATACTTGGGGGCATATTTGGAAGAAAATGAGCAGATTTAATCCCTATCATCATAAGAACTATAAAAGCAACTATTATCCTTATTAATAAGGAGACTAGAGAGCTTGGAGAAATGATCCAAAATTTCTATGAATATGGTAAAAGAGCCTTTTTTAGCTAGACAAAGGAGGTGGTGATCGTTTATAATTGAAATATTGAACAAGCCTAGCTTCTTGCATTCTTGATGGTACTTAAAGCTACATTCTCTTTGCAATTAGTTTAGTAAGGACCTCCATACAAACATGTCTAATCCTCTAGCCTCTTAAAAAGATCTAGTAACTTCCCTATGATGAGAACGATTATATATATATATATATATATATATCAAATTTTGGCTTTATAATTCTCAATAAACAAGATGAATTGCTTAGGAAAGTCAAAAGTAGTAAGGGAATTAAGAATGAACTTCCAATTAACTAAACCGAAAGTCTTGAAGAAATCTATTTTAATGAAATAACTCTTTATGGGCCTTTTGGATTTATAACTCTTGAATAATTCTTGAGAAAATAAGAGATTCACTAATATTCTTACCTTTTATATAAGCTCCATACCTCTCACAAATGGAACTCCCTAAAACCTCTTTTAGCTTATCTACAAGCAATTTTGTGTTGGTTTTATATATAACATAACCTAAAATTATTCAAGGAATTAGGATTAGGAATTTTGGGCACATTATAGAGATGAGTATTATTTAGCTCACTAAGCATCTTGCCCTTCGGGAGGAACTTGAAGATAATCTTTGTATCCTAAGCTTATGTTTTATAGAAGAAATAAGCATTAAGCACATCAAAACCTAGAGTTTTAGGCTTTATGCTAAAGATTGCTTGTTTGATCTCCAAAAGATTGAAAGGTTGTGACAGTTTAAGGTTTGGTTATTAAGAAAGAGAATTAGTAATGAAGATCTATAATTCTTGCAAAGAAGAATGAGAAAAGCTTGCAGTGTGCAAAATATCCCTAAAGTGATAGAAAGTGAGCTCTTTTAGCTAAGAATAATCATAGATAGTATCCCTTGAGGAGCACTTAAAAGAGCATATTTTGTCGGTATTTCTTCACACAAAAATGACATTATAGAAATACTTAGTATTCCTATCACCCTCTTTTAACCGATTGATCTTGGCTCTCTGTTTGAGGAGAGAATAACAGTTATCCAAAGATTGATTATAAGCTACTAAGGCTAACTTTTCAAATTCTCTAACCGTCAATTTATTTAGAAATATGTTTAGCTGCCATTGATCTACATACAAATTCTCTTTGGCTTTACAAATGGTAGAATGATTGTCTCTGATTCTATTAGCACGGAATTTCTTAAGCTCAATCTTCACTTTGTTAAGTTTCTTAACACATTTATAAAATTCAAAACTAATAATATTAAGATTAAGGCCTACAGAGATAGCTTCTTTAAAACCATCAACATCTACAAAGAAGTTATTACATGTGAAAAGAAATTTGGGCTTTTCCATCTTCAACTTATTGCCTACTTGTTTGTTGCAATAGGTGAAGTAAATTCCATCATATTTTAAGCTATCATTTTTTACTTCTTGGATAGCTTGGCTCCTTCATCTTCCTGATTATATTGAAGAGAGTGATGTTGAAGTATCCTAAGACCAAGGATTCCTCATTGAGGTGCTCATAGTATTGAGATCTCTTGATAGAAAATTCTTCTAATATTCAATGTTAGAAGCATACGTGAAAGTGAATTCTATATCATATAAAATATGATCCAAGTTGATCACTAAGTGAATAAATTGATCAGAAGATAAACCTTATTTGAGAGAAGACTTTACTAAGTTCATAAGCCACTAAATTTTTTTCCTAAAAAATGATTTTGAAGATTGGTAATTGTCTCCCAATACCTACCAAAAAACTAGTTGGCAAAATCAACTTTATTAAGTTTAATTTTCATATCCAAAAGGCCAATAAGATTTAAAAAATTTTGATTGCATATAATCTTGAATCATCTACATTTTCTTGGGATAGTTTATGCCTATCACATTCCAAACTAACATTATAAAGGAGAGCTAGGGCCATTAACCCTTTTTTTCTTAGAATTCCTTTTAGACCTTTTCTTTATGGACAATATTAGAGTGTCTCTGTAATTAAGTTTAAGCTTGACTCATTATTATTATTATTATAAGCATCTACCTTAAGCATTTCCTCATTTTGCATAGATTGAATATGAGTGAGCAAGCTGACATCGAGTTTATCTAGTAAGCCACTATTTAAAGAAGTGGAGGAATTCGTTATGAATTGAGCAGCATTTGAGGAATAAGCATATACATTGTTAACTGAGGAAAATTCTTGAACTAGACTACCTTGCGTAGTAGTTGAGGAAACTTGTGAGCTATGATATTTACATTGGGGTTTGCCCACATCAATCTTTTTTAAAGTATCAAAGTTGGGAGGTTTTCCAGAGAGTATCATTAAATTTTAGTTCATTAGAAAGACATGTTTGGAATAATCTACCCATCATTCTCTATTGTTTATTACTATTAGGATAAGATGATTTCCATTCATAAGTAACTTGAATAACCTCTTCAACTAGTTGTTCTTATTCATCAAGCTTCATTACTCTGAGTGACTCATGGAGAGGAGAATTGATATCAGCCTTAATACAAACCCTAGTAATTTTCACTTTCTTCACTCTAGTAGTGTACTCATCCAGACAAAGAGGCCTCCCACCAGAACTAGCCACATAACTCAAGCTCTCAGTAATCTTATACTCTAAGGGAAGATTATGGAACTGAGCTAATAAAAGAAGATGCTTGAGCTTCATGCCATTTCACCAAGAAAAGGAGTTTACTCTAGATATGCCATAGCCCTAATTCCAAGATCCTCTTTAAATTTTTCTGTCCCACTATCTTGAAGAGGAAGAGATCCTCTTCATCATTAAGGACTTCCTCTATACCAAATTTTGATCCGTTAATGTTGGCCCATCTTTGCACAACAGTGAAAGAAAGTTTTTTTTCTGGTAAGGAATCTAACCTAGGTGTTTGACCACGGTTAAGTATTAGGTTTGACCAAATCCCGGGAGGGAAAATGACTACAAGAATTAGAAGATGAACCTTAAGGTGGAGGGATGAATTTAAACTTTTCCAAGTTAGCAAAAATAGGGATAGGTGAAGGAAAAGAAGATGAACCTTACAAAGGAAAGAAGAGAGAACTAGAACAATTAGCCTTAGAGCGAGACATTGAAAAGGGGGAGACACAAAAGGAAGAGAAAACCGAAGTGCTAAAGAGGAGAGACACGCCAAAAAAGATGGAGGAAGCAATAAACAAAAGGAGAATGTCTGATTTTCTTTTTTTCTAAACTAGAAACGAACCTAATTAAAGTATAGGCAAAAATATATATCCTGTTGATATAATGGTTACAAAATAAAAGATAAGATAATCCCAAAGCATAATCTGTCAAAGGTAAATAAAGAGATGATCCTTTTGTAATTTAGAGAAGAAGTTATTCTAAGCCGACCATTCTCTGCAGCTTAAAGTGAAGATCGATATGATTCTAATGGTTCGAGAACCAGATACGATAGTATTGCTTGTCTCTTCAAGCATCTTAATTTGTTAGCAGAATTCATATATGCCCCATTGATTATATGTGTCCATCTGATCTGAATCTGCATTCTGTCACTCACTATCTTAATGATCAATTAATATGCTTGATACGAAGTAGTAAAAGAGCTACCTGAGCCCAAGATACGACTTTCAATTATTTCCTTGTTTTAAAGTCGGTGTTGGGAGTGTTAGCCACTTACACGCACATCATAAACTCATCACTTGCATGGTTCGGATCATCTGTTACGTTAGTATGTTTCTGTTGAGGACAAAGACCTGTTCACACATTTTATAGTGAAAGTCTATCCTGAGCAACAATAAACGGGAAAACTTCGTGGATGAGAATTAAAGTTGGTGGGGAATGGAGAAGGTGGATTGGTTTGCTTATGTACAACTGGGTCTCATGTGTCTGACAGATTGCAACAATACGTATCTGTATTCCTCTCAGAAAAGGCACCGCCAACCAGTAATGATGAAAGTTAGGAAATAAAGGCAAATAACTTGGGGATAGGATATAAAATGTCGATGAAAAGGAGATCTTTGCGTAGACCTTCTATGTTGGATAATAATTTTATTTATGGGATTTTTACATCTGTTCTTTTATGATGAGAACAAAAGTAACCTAAAACAAAAAAGAAAAGCTTAAGTTTCACTAGGAAATAATAATCTCATCGCTACTACCCAACACAAATCGGAGCACCTACTGCATCATCATCACCGTTATCAGTCGTGGCCTATGTCATCTTTCCCTACATCGACTCACCTTTGTATATGAAAACCTGAATTGGCGCCACCAGCACGAATACGACGCCTAAAAACCATCCGGAGGTTGTTTCTGTTGCAGTTCTTGTGGTTTCTTTCTCTTCTTCTTCTCATAAGCAATCCCTCTAGCCTTAGCCTGCTCATCTCTCACTTCCTTAAGATACAGCCTCACGGCACGTACACCAAAGGGGTTGGTCTCTGGTGACCCACCGCTCTCTTCAAACGCCGCCCTCAGCCTCCCGATGAGCGCATCAAGGCTCCCCCACGCCTGCTTCAAAGGACAAAGGCAGGGTGCCGGCTGTTGCGGGTCGCCAAAAAATGGACAACTTTGGTTGTGCACCTTGGTCTTGCCAAACTGATCCAGATACCTCATAAACTCGAGCACATTGGCTCCACTGCAACGAGACAGAGACAGAGGTGGCCGGTGATTTCTCAGGTACTCCTGGAACGCGTTCCAGTCACGTCGTTTCTGTGATTCATAGCGACTTAACCGCAATAACTGTGGTGGCAGCTGCCGTGGTGGTAGCATGATTTGCTGTTGGTAGGGGTGGTTAACGCAACTCCGTGAAGAATCATTACTTGCAGATTCACATACGGCTGCGGCGGAGGCAGCGATTGCGGCGGCCGACATGGTAACCTGTATAGTAATGGTGATTATCCGCAGAAAATATGACTTGGGGTCGGCGGATAATGGTTCCAATCAGCAGCAAAAGAACTCTATTGAATTGGTGAGTCCATAGAAGAGCTTAGAGGAGTGCAAAGATCATACTCATATATAATTGAAGATGGGATGGGTATTGGGTACTGTAGTGTGGGGACTCGTGGTAATGGATGGATTCGAGTGGACGACAAGAAAGTAGGGCCCATGCAAAAGAAACCCAGGTTGAGGGCAAATGTATTTGTGATGGTGATGAGATGAGAGACAGCTTCTTGAATTTTCCATTTCCATTTATATGGCCTCTTCTCAAACGTCACGTCAGTATTTCAATGAATCATCACATCTCGTCAGTTCAATCTCGGTGGGTTACAGCACTTGTGTGCTTGTTAGTGTTAATATATGTGGCCAGAAGGAAACACATTAACCCACCAATTTATAGGGCCTGCAACGGTACAGTTTACGCCATGTTTTATGCCGCAAATAAAAGAACACAAGTACGGTTACCTGTATACATAACACATCGAATCAAATATAATTCTATGACGACAAAGAGTTGAATGCATGCATGGCCCGTGTACGCTCTCTCTCTCGACAATTTCAAATTTTCAATTTTATATGGAAGAAGTAACGATAGTTTAAAGATAATATCACCTTTATTTCTTTTTTATTGATTTTTCCACAGTTAGGGACTGGACCATGTATTTTCAGGAATTGTTATCCTCCTGCTTTCTATGGTCTTTGATTTCCTTATCTAAAGCACCTAACTAATATTGACCTACGTACTTATCGACGAAGTAACTGTGATGGGGCTGAAGAGTGGACATCTATCGACAAAAGGTTGGCATGAGTTATTCTCCGTTGAGCTGTTCCACCCAGTAAGTCCAAATTAATCTGTTCGGTTGGTGCACCAACAAAAAGTTGGCGATGATGTCTTTGCATCAAGACCATCATATCTATAAACAAGACCATCATATCTATAATTATTCAGCAAAGCATAGTAACTAAAATTCTTGCGTTTGAAAGCAAAGGAGAAATTTTAATTGAAATTTTTTTTATATCTATATATATGTAAGTCACGTATATGTCATACATAACGAGACCTTAGTTACATATCTTGGATCGAATATGAAAGGGCAATAAATGCAAAAAATATCTTATTTCGGTTTCATATCTTCAAATGAACTTTCTAAAGCCGAAACGAGCGCGAATATATTGTCGTCTTCATAGGAACTGCTCACAGGAATGCGATAAAGCCTTCCTACAGTTTTATCAAAACATAAGCTTTCTTCACGGGTCAGAGAATTCTTATGCTTACGAATGATTTGAACAATTTTAGAGAATCTTAACCTTTATATGTAACATCTATATCGGGTTTCTCCATCACAGTCCTGGTATGGGTCTGGTCATAAATGATCGGGATCTATTTTTTACCCGAATTTCGACCCATTGACTTAGATCATTTATTGAGTCACTTTATTGTCTTTATACGAATTAAATTACATAATTTAACAGATAAGTTATTGAAAAATCGAAAAATGCAATTAAATGTTGTTCAACTTTATGAAAAATATTTAAAATATCCAATATTCTCCCCCTTAGACAATACTTAATTGTAGTAATTTAACATATAAGTTATTGAAAAATCGAAAAATGCAATTAAATGTTGTTCAACTTTATGAAAAATATTTAAAATATCCAATATTCTCCCCCTTAGACAATACTTAATTGTAGTGTTGATTCAATTTTAAAATAGTTTAAAAAATCAGTTAAGCTACACTATTATATTAGTCGATTAGGTTTAAAAACAAAACATTTGATCCAAAGACAACAAAAGTCTATCATTTAGTCTTGCAAGGCTTTCGATACCAAAAAGTATCAAATATATGTGTCATGTGTGACACAGATCTAATACAAAACAGATCCAATACAATCACGCATATCTAATACCTCATTAACATGAATGAGAAATTGGGTGTGGCAAACTAAGATGATATCTGTATGATTTAAATCATATCATATTCGTTTGTAGGTCTCAATTTCTTTAACTTTATGCTAAACTGTATTAGAGAAATTCTGTTTTCTCTCACCGAAAGCTAAACAACATTAAAAAAAACTTGTTTCCTCTCACTAAATTCTAAATTGTATTAAAGAAAACTTTTGTGTTCTCCAATTGATCCTAAACTCCACTAGAGAAGGATTAAAACTTATATCCCCTATGTCATGTCAAAATTCATGGATTTCCATATAAAACTGTATGTGTATAAAAGACATAGGCTTAAGATCAATCTGTATATATGCCCAATGACCTCTAAAATGCTTAAGATCGACACAAATCTTAAGACTTTCATACGTGTTATGACAATGTACGATAACACATATTACTATGGGTAAACAATGATCATCTTTATTGATGAACTACCATACCGTCATAACACATTAAATGTATAAATGTACATGGAGCAAGCATAACGATCCCCTAACTAACAGTGTCTAAGGATTTCAAAACACCTATAATTTATACTTGTCTCACAATCACAAGTGGGCGAAGTCCTTTAGTTAAATATCGACTAACATTTCCTTAGTCCTTAAATGCTCCAAACCTTAATGTCACCTTTTTGCATCAACTCCTTTATGGTCAAGAATTTGACCTCCAAATGCTAAGACTACGTGATATTATTTGTTGTTATTAAACAACACAACAGCAAGATTATCACAGTATAACAGAATGGGTCTAGCCACTGAATCAACTACACACAACTCAGATATCAAGTTTCTAAGCTAAACTGTCTGTGAAGCAGCCCATAGCATGCACTTTGCATGCATGGTCGAGGAAATCACCTATGTCTACTTGACACTCTTCCACGACATTGTATCATCTGTAAACATAAAACCTGTAATATTAAGTGAACTTTTAATCATCCAGAAATGTAGCTTAAATGTGAATCTGAATTCCCTATGAGGTTTAAACTGTTGAGCTTTCTATATGTCAACATATAATCCTTGTTTTCCTTTAAGTATCTCAACACTCACTTGACTACATTCTAATGGTCGATACCTAAGTTTACCAGATATTGACCAAACAGTGTAACATCAAATGTAATGTCCCACCTATTACTTACCTAAGCATACTTTAGGCTATAAATTGTACCAGTTTTAGGAACATTCCTCATAACCTCTCTGTTTTCTTTATTCATTAGACACTATGCCAAAGATAATCCCTCACTATAAGAGATAGGTGCTACGATAGGTTTACAATAAACCATATTAAACCTTTGTAACCCTTACTCAATGTATACACTTTATGAAAGGCCTAATGAGTGTTAAGATTTATCCCGGTAAATTTGTATACCTAGGACAAAAGATGTTTCACTAGGGTCCTTCATGTCAAAGTATTTGGCCAAAAGTTTGCTTAACTTTATACAACATGGTCAAGTTATTTGACGCGAGCAATATATCATCCACATACAATAGTAGGAACATAACTTTGCTCCTCCTGACCTTATAGTATAAGCATCGTTAAATTTTATTTTCCATGAATTTGAAAGAGGTCAAACCTTATCAAATGTAAGGTATCACTTTCAAGAGGTTTGATGTAAACCATATATTGATTTGCTTAATGTACAAATCATGTCAGATCCATCTGGATCTTGAAATCCTTCAGGTTGTTCCATATAGACCTCTTTATAATAGTCTTTATTCAAAAAAAGTGATTTTGACAGTCCTCTGATGTAACTTTATATCATCATGAACTAAAATTGTCATAATCGCTCAAAATATATCCTACAAGGTTACGAGAGAAAAGGTAACATTAAAGTCAACCTTTTTCTCCGAGTGAACCATCAAGCAACTAAACGAGCCCATAAACCACTAAACTCTATCCCGAAATCCTATAAGTCTTTAAAATTATTTACAACTGACGAGTTTGTAATTCTGCTACAAATTAACTAGCTCTCAAACCTTACTATACTTCATGGATTGTATCTTATCATAAATTCACATTGGGTCCAGAAATAACTTTTGTATAAGTAACTGGATCAGCAATATGTCTAACATTATAGCCTTGTTCACCAAATAGACTATGTATCTTGTTGGTATAGCAGGTCGTCTCACTCTCACAGATCTACACAACTGCATTAGATTTTGTACCCCCAGGAACCTCTATGTGTACAAATATGATTTCCTATTCTTTTACAGGTACGATATAAAGACCTAAATCTACCAAATCTAACTAGATCAGTAACGGGTACATAATAACTATATTATACACCCTGCTATCATCTGAATGGTCAAAAGGCTCACCATCATCATAGACATTAGATTCCAGAAACTTAACTGTTTGTGATCCATTATTCTGGTCCCTCCTCCTTCTATAGTAAAACATGTAGCCTTTAGAGTGGTCGAGATATCTAACTAAATAGCAATGAATATAAAGAGCATACAATTTGTGTTTACAAGGATTATACTACCTCAATAGGGAAATCCTACACATAAATGTGTGCAAGGCTAGTTTTCCACATTTCTAGTTAATCAGGTAGATTAGTCCTATTCTGCATTGACTTCTTCATGTCCTTTAAGGTTCTTTTAAGCCTTTCAGCAACACAACATTTTACTCAGGACTACCAGACATAGTGAACTAAGTTACTATTCCAATTGATTCCATATATTTGACAAACAGATTTGTTCATGTCCTGAAACACCATGTTTTCTATGATACTCTCCTCTGTAGTCAAATCTGACTATCTTGATGAATTTTCCCATTTGGTTCTTAACCTTCAATCTTTAAGCAAGAACACATAACTGTAATGGAAATAATCATCAACAAATGTCATAATACATTTGGAATTTTGCAATGCGATTGTATAAGGTCTTCTGATATCTGTATGTATCAGACTTAATAAGTTAAAAACACAAGTTGACCTCTATATTCTTATTTCGGTCAACTTTCCCTTGCAACAGTTAGCACATGTTTCCAGATCATCATAAGTTAAAATTAAGAGAATGTTTTCCTTAATCAATCTATCAACCTTAGCTCTGGAAATGTGTCTTAAACTTTTATATCACACCATGTATGACTTATCATTCATCAAGGTTCTTCTTCTTATGACTTGTTCAGTAAGATACGAAGAAACATGTATCTAATTCAGGGTAAGATACATTCTATGTAAATCATATGACAAGAAAGTTGTACCAATATGTTTTGTATTAAACACCAACTATACAACAAAAGCATTAAATACAAAACATTAACCTTCTTTATCCGAAATTTATAGAAAGATCACATATAAAATGTGTTGTCTAAAACCAAATTGCAACAAGGTTCAGTACATTCATCCCCTATTGATATTACATTTGCTTCTTCATTGATGTAAACCATTGTTTCTCCCTTCCTTTATTTGGCTATATCTTGGATATGAATCCCTGCATTATAGAAGCATCTTGATTAGATGCTCCACTATCTAGTTACCAAGATCTTAATGTGACTATTACAAATTAGATTCATAAATTGATAAGCTAAGGAGTTACTTGATGGTCTCAATCTTTTCTTCTAGACCTTATACAACTGTCTTCTTTATTTCTACAAGACCTTTACTAGCACTGGATTGACCAACATCAACACGTAGAGAAGAATTAGTCTTTCTACCTCTGAATTTTGTGAGTTTCACCTTTGCCTTCACTTTAGTTGCTTCGAGGGCTGTAGGAATAGCAAGCTTGATTTTCTCCTCCTAAGCATCACATTAGGCAATCAAAGCATTGAAGTCCCATTCCTCGTCCAACTAGTAATATGTCATCACCAGATTACTAAACTCTAGAGGGAGTGTACTCAAAGTCTGGTAAACTATAAAGACATCAGGAAGAGAAATAGTCAGCATCTTTAGTCTATTGTAAAGATGGATCATTATTGATATGTACTCTATCACTCCCCCTTCTCTTATATACCTTATAGAGAACAATTCTTTCATTAAAGCACTTGTCTCAACATTAAGTGCAACTGTGTACCTTTGGGAGACATTATTAAGAAATTCCTTCGCTATATCTGTGTCTGAAAGTCCACTAAACAGATGGTCAGGTATGGATCTCTTAATGGCCATAAGAAATAATCTGTTAGACTGATCCCCGGCTGTATAAGCTACTTTATGAGTTCTCGAGCTCATGAATGTAGGAGGAGATGACCTATTTGTACATATGTTTATATCAATTGCAGTTATCTTCATATAATTCCATACATCCTTTGTCTACTTCTTCGTATTGAAGCTGGTCAAGGTTTCAATGGTGACACTAATATTGTTGAATGAAAAGATGACTACAAAATGGCAATGTTTAGATCAGCACAAATATAGGACAATAGCGATACTCAAAACCATTAAATAGTATCTATACCGAGAATTTGATCACATATATTATGAAACACCTTTAGGCTAAATACATAATATATGCAATTAGACCTCCACATAAAAGTGATTAGAGTATAAACCATCAACCACTACAAGAAAAATACAAATTACTAATAGAATATTGCCTATGGTAAAAATACCGTAGGCGATCAGCGACGAAAATTAATTTCCGTTGGTAAAATTGGTGGAAAATTTTGCATTTATCGATGGACAAATTTTTCGTTGGTAGAGATGGAGGGAAAGTATCCCAACAAATTTTCTGACAAAATATAGTGATGGAATAGTCATTTCCGTCAGTAAATTTGCTGGGAATGCTTCCAGAAAAAAATAAGAATCGAGATGTACTGACAGAACTGGATTCCGTCAATAAATCACCAATAGAAGAGTTCTTCTGTTGGTAAAATTAAAATTTAAACGCCACTGTTAGTTTTATCTTCAACGTTTTTGATAAATCGAAAATGATGTTGTCACTAGACGACGTCATTTTCGTTAAACGTCTAACTTACCCATGAAACCCCCTAGTCGATGTTCATTTTCTCCTCTCTTTCATTTTCTCTATTACTGCTGGTTCTCTGTTGCCATGTGTAGGCATCGGTTCCCTTCTCGCTATCCGTCTTCTTCCTTCTACATCCATCTTCTTCCTTTGCGTGTTTCGATTCCCTTATGCGTTTTCATTTTGTGTCTTCGTGTGCTTCGGTTCCCTTCTTCCTTCTCAGGCTTTTGTTCCCTTCTTCCTTCTGCGTCTTCGTTTATTCATCGATTGAGGTAATTGGGTTTTATTTTGTACTGGTTTTTGTGTACCGCTTTCATCATTTACGAACTGTTTTTGTGGTTTGATTGTATTGGTAATCATCACTTTGGGTGGTTAGTCTATCACTATTTTTTCATTTGGATGTCTTACAGAATTTGCGTGGATAGGTTCCTCAAACAATGGACAATTTACAAACTTTTTGAGTAAAACTGCAAAAACCTGAGTTGAAAAAGAAAATGGACTAATGGTTTTGAGCTTCATAGTATTAGGTTTTATTGAATTTTGATGGGATTCGATCTAAGTTTAGATTTGGATTTGGTTTTACCTTTGATTTGAGCTTTTGAATTAGATTGAACTGGTTAGTAAACTAGGACTATGACAGAATTTGGACTTGCCTTCTAATTTTAGGCTTGAGATCTTTGGTCATTGTACTTGGTATTTCATATGGAGGTCAAGAAATAAAGGGCCATTGCTAAACTATAGATGCTAGCCACATTGCTGCACTAACGAATAAACATCATTAGTTTATTGACGATATTTAAAATTATCTTAGATCTTTTTGATTGATCTCCTCTTACTTCCAAATTATGCTCCCATTTTGATATAATAGTGAGGAGATCTTGTTTTGGTGGAGGTCAAGAAATAAAAGGCCATTGTTGGACTATAAATGTTAGCCACATTGCTACACTGATGAATAAACATCATTAACTTTATTGACGGTATTTAAAATTATCTTGGATCTTTTTGATCGATCTCCTCTTAATTCCAAATTATGCTTCCATCTTAATATAATAGTGAGGAGATCTTGGTTTGGTTCCTTATAACAAGAATTACGTTATAGGAGTAGGTCGTGTCCTTCTCCCCATATCTCGACCATTGGATCATTGTATTTTGTTTAATTAGAGATTTATGTGGCTCTAGTTCTTATAAGTACTCAAATAAAGCTTGTTTATCTTAAGGGATTCATTTATTTTTTTGAGTTAAAGATTACTTTGTATTTTATGTAGTTGTTTACTAGAGTTTGGATTGCCACCATTGTATTGTTAAAGTGATTTTTGTTGAGGACTTTAAGCTACTTTCACTTATTGTAATTTCCTTAAGCATTTCTTAGCTTCAAATCCCTGAACTTAGAAAAACATGCCTTTGGCAACTACTTCCTCAAATCCTACTAGACTCATCAAATATTTATTAAATCTAAATGGAGAGTTTATGATCTTATGAGTGCGCAGGTTATGGATTTCAATTAGAGAGTGATCAAAAGAAATATAGTTTCCAAAGTAAGCATCATTAAAAGGAAATTCAATCATCCATTAGGTATTGATTAATGCT
>JANSVA010000007.1:2040916-2057980 GCA_025504915.1 Erythroxylum reticulatum
GCGTGTTAGTTTTACTTATTTTCTTTGTAATCACACTTATATTGTCTCATCTGCATGTAGGTTTACCGGAAACAGCCTCTCTACTATGTAGGGGTAAGGCTACGTACTATCAGACCTCCCCAGACCCTACTTTATTGCAAGACTTCAAATTGGGTGTGATGATGATGATGATGATAATGATGATATGGTCAATTGTTGAGCTCAAAAACAACTACATAGGCTATATTGAAAGCTTGCTTTGATAGCCACATCAACAAATTACTAACAAAGATAATAAAAACTAAATTGAAAATTTTTGAAATTGGACACTTAACTAAAAAAAATCCTAATAAATTAAGTACTTATGAATTCGTTTCCTGATTTAAAACTAACAAAAAAATTATTTTTCCTAAATAAGTATCTTTATTTTTATTCCAATTGTGTTATATAATTTTTAAATTTTATATAGTGAATTCTTTGCTTTAATAATTTATGTAACCTATCAACTCATATATTAATTGAGTTGGAGCCAAAATGAACCTCTCTCTTATATCATTGGGAAAAGTCCTTCTTAGAATTCTTTTGAAAGTAAAATTTGAATCCTTCAAGCTAGAAGAGTTCCTATATACCATGTTTAGTCATACAGAACAAAATTGTAAAAATATTGAAAATACATTTTAGTTAGAGATGGCAATTGGGCTCGAGCTTGGCCCAACTTGCCCCTCCCCCGACACTTATGAGCAAAACGATGCTGTTTGTAATTTTAAATAAAAAATAGTTGGGTTAGGTTGCCTTGGGCTTAGGCTCCCTGCCTCGAGTCCATCTCCAACAGCAGCAGTCAGGTCTAAGTGGACCTAACCCTAGTTTGGTCAATTGCTATCACTAATTTTAATATCTAGGGCTTGCACTAAAATTTAAATTATATCACAATGTTTGCCAATTTCGAAAAAGATTATAAAATTTTAGTACTAGTATAATTTAGCCCTCAAATTGATAGAGCTTTAAATTTTTGTCAAAATTCCATTAGTTATATATAATTTGCATTTTGTTCAAATCCAGAGGCCCAAGTTAGCCAAGTAGGCCGCTAATGTAGACCCGAAAATTCCTAAACCCTCAACTATGTTTTGTGACAATTTGGGATTATAACACACAAATAATACTTTTTACCTCCCCAATTTTGGATTCAACATGTTCTTTGTGCTCGAAAGCAAAATCAATCAACATGAAGAGATCCTGAGCTTGCATATGAATTTCTTCTCAACCTTATTTGATTATTTCCTGCAATTTTAGCTCAAAATCCTTCACAAATATATACGAAACGTGTTAGTAAAAAACCTCCCTAGTTGTTGTGAGTACTAGATATTTGATTAAGAGAGAAAATAATCAAAAGAAAATATATATTCTGCATATTTGATAAATGGTCCTCAAGCAATGCCAATATTTTTCAGCTGCTCGAACAAGTTAAACCATGAAGCCCATACCTTCGTAACTTCTGATGCTTCTCTTTCTGATATCCAACCGGTGGACTTACCTACCAACATCCTTCATAATATTCTTCATTTTTGTAGTATATCTATAGGCATACCCTTCTTTTTCATTCTTCAATGAATTGAATTCATCCACCTAAGTAGAAATGTCTCTTTATATCAAATGAATAGTTATTCTAAAGAAAAAAAAAATAAGGATACAAACTTCATATGAATCTATAATCTTTTCAGCAACTGAGGTTAAGAGACAACCATATCTAATAACTCTAAATTATTCGAAAAAGCTTATGATTTAAGAAATATGACAACTAAAGAATACGTTTAAGTTACATAAACAGTCTCTTTATAAAAATTAAAAAAAAAGGCTTACAGACATTATAAGAATCTCCTGTTCCTACCAGGGTATGTTAACCCTGTGTTACTTATTTTTGTTCATATATCTACAGATTTAAAGAAACAAAGTAAAGTTTAAGATTTGTTTAACGTCAATAAGGTATCTCGAAAGAATAATTTGGAAGCGTGTCATTAATTATTTAAGAAATGGATATAGTACTATTAAAGCAATGGAATGCTGATAAAGCTGTATTGACGAGGACGGTTTGCTTTGGTCTAAAATTCAATAATTGGACAGAACATAAACTAATGGCCCGAGTCAATGTGTTGTATTTCTTTAGGTGTAAGCAAGTAAAGAAGCCAGAAAACGTGGCTTTCCCTGCCTCGCTTGTCACCCTTTAAATATTCGATGCCGATCCAAGAAACGAACCCTATCTGATTAGACACCTAAAAGTAGAAATTAATAGATAGAGCAAGAGCAAAAGCGAAAACAAGCATTTCTGAGAAGCAGTACAAGTCCTAGCAACTGCGAAAATTTTTCTAAGATCACAGACATCAGATAAACATGTGCGACGATTGCAGGCCTTTGGGCTTCCTTCTAGGCCTACCCTTTGCTTTTGTGTCTCTTCTCGTCTCCATCGTTGGTGTCGTTGTTTGGATCATCGGGTTTGCTTCTTTACATCTATACCGTTCCGCATGTCCTGCTATCCTTTTATTTGATGCATTTTAAATTCTGTTTTTTTTTTTAATTTCTTGATTCTTATTTCCACCTTCACGAGATTCCTTGATCTGGGTTTGTGTACTTTGAGTAATCTGAAGCTAAAGTTTGGATCTTTGACTCCTTTGTTTTAACTGGGATCAAATTTTGGGGCATGTGCAGGTTGTTGTTGTCGTGTATATGTCCCTGTTGTTTATGTGTTACTGTGATAGTGGAGTTGGCGTTGGAGTTGATCAAGGCTCCTTTTCATGTTATGGAGTGGTTCACTTCTCAGATACCATGTTGAATTCTGATTAATGACAATTGGGCTGTGTTAGTGCTGCTAATTATCACTATTCTTGCATTTATAGTATTGTTTATGTGTGTAAAGAAAGAATTAACGTCATGGTTCATGAGAATCAGTGTACTGATGTGATACTTTTTTATGACTTCTGGCTTTTGTCGACCGTAGTTCAAAGAATGTGTTTGAATTTCCTTCGCTATTTTCCTGCTGGAAAGGTTGTCGGTCAGCTTTAACATCCTACTTCAACAAAATGGCAAAAAGGTGACGACCAGAAGAAATTCCTTAATCTAGATACTTATCACGGTTCCTTTTCTTTTTCTACTTTCTTTTAACTTTAATTATTCTGATGCGAAGAACCAATGTGAACGAATCTTCTTGTCTGATTGTTTGCGAGCGTTTGACTTTCTACGATTGTATTTGTTTCACGTTCTCACAGCTTCACCACCAAAGACTTAAAGAATTTGGTTTGCATAGACGACTTATGTTCATGTTTTTCAGGCTTAAGGGCAGATGAAAGAATTTATAGGAGCTAACTCCATTAATGATATGAAAAAAGAAACTAGTACTTCATTGATGTCATTGCTTAGTTTCTCTTATTTCCAGATGAAGTTTTGTCCCACAATTTTTGCCAAAGTAAATTGGAAAGTGTTGGTGATGAAACTCTTCTTCTAGCAGAACTCTTTTCCTTGGTGTTTACTGATTTTCTTTCTTCAAGATAAGAAGATTAAAGATCTTGGTTTTGTTGTCATTCTCTTCTTCTATCTATGTCTATCTATTGGTAGACCAATAATACCAAATTAGTAATTGCGATTCATAATGTCTGTTCCCATTGGGGAGTTATGGTTTCATGAATAATGGTGCTCTTTTGAACTCAGAAACTAAATTACAATGCCCCTTGTGTCTCAGATGCTGCTCTTTACTTTAACATGCCATGACCATTTCGTCATTCAAAGTTCATCTCATCTTGTTCATGATCTTCGAGCTTCCAATAACCATCATTCTGTTGAACCATCCCCCTATGTTCTGTACACCACCAAAAGCCAGGCACCAAGTACTCTTCCTTTAAAGAATTCAGTGATTTGTTCACTAACGCAATGTCTCGTTTAACCTCCAATTGGAAATCTCGACTACCTTGAGTACCAGCAATCCCATGCAAATAGGCTTCCAAGTTATGCCAACTTCCGTCATTTACAAGATTCTTCAAGTACTTGGACTTTTGGGTATCTATTTCAAGCACTTGACCGACATCAGAATATCCTAGGATTGGAACAAGAGGTATAAGATCAGGATCATTGACTATCCGTAAAAGGCTAAGATGTTGCATTGATTGAATGACATCCCTGAAGCCTGAGTTCCCAACTCGTGGGCTACCAAAAGCAAACGCTGTGACTGGACAGTGCTGCTCAGGCTGTTCTTTGCTCATATTGATCCCACTTGCCACTATGTCAGCTGCATTTAGAGTTGCAAGTGCAGCACCTAGGCTGTGACCTGTTACTGTTATACTGATTTCCTCGTTCTTAAATTTTTGCACCAGTTCCTTCAATTTTGTGTTAACCTGATATTGAGTTGGAAGCAGACATATATTACTAATCTATGATTTATGAACTGACAGGCAATTTTTTGTTGTTCCGACCGTGCAAACTTGTTAAATGAACAATCGTGTAGTTGTGTTCTAGACGTCAAAGTCATCACCCTGTATATATATTTCTTCTTTAGCATCCATATTCATTCCCCGTCTTTTATTATTTGGAAGCCAAGTTCCTTATCAATCAAAATGTGCCGAGGATAAATAACTCGGAGGATGAGGAGTGATCTAATGGAAGATCAGTGGGAAGAAGACTAACAAAACAAGGACAAAGGGAATCCAAGAAAGCTAAAAGCAACGATTGCTTTGGCACGTATTTACTTAAAAGTATAAGACATGTAAAACTAGAGAAAGTTGAGGGTTACCTGCTCTCTTGCGCTGGTTTTATTGTATGGAGACTTTGCATCTTCAGAGGTATACATTGAAAGCCAGCCTCTGTGAACTTGGGGGTTCTTGCTTTCCCCAAAAAGTTGAGAAGCTGAAACCAAAGGGGAATCAAAGTCTGCAATCCATTCAAGGGCCTGAATTGACCCTCGCCATGCAACGACTATGTCTCTCCGGCCTAAGATTTCCTTTCCCTCATCAGTTGTCACTGCAATGTATCCCATCCAATTTGACTCTTTATTCCAGGCCTCCCTTGACAAAGATCTGAGAAGGAAGCATTCAGGGAGGGGAATATGAGAAGTTGCATAGAAGTACTTGACAGCTTTGTACTTGAATGGATTGGCTTTCGCTAGACCAGCTCTGGAAAACAGGTTGGACTTAGAATACCTGCAATCGCCTGCAAACTTTGAGACCCTTTGGAAAATGAAACTGTCATAGGTTACTTGAGCCATCTCACCATAGTGAATTAGATATCGTCGAAGGTCAATGTCTAGCGGGTCCAGGAGGCCTTTCCAGTCCCTCTGTCCACTTAGCAGCTTCCATCTTTTGGCTATGTTTCCGACCATTTCCTCTTCGCTATTATGAATCAAACATGCGAGTCCCTTTGACTCTCTGAGCTTAAGCGTTTGCATCTATGTATTGTGTATTGCATAAAAGTACTGGTAATAAAGAAATTGTTGAAGCAAGCGTCAGCAATTGTGTTCTCTGCTGTGTCTCAAATTGCATGCTTGCTTTCGTGTACGAATTTTGTGGAGTGGGCAAGAAAGGAATGTCGCATGCTTTACAAGATAGGTAGTTGGTGTGGCCATTTAGAAGGTCTCCTTGAGTATATAGCTCACACAATTTCTGTGACGTAAGGAAGCAAAGGATCAAGCGAAACAAAATACTATAGTGGACAGGATCAGGCGAAGAACACGACTACTTTCGAAGTAAGGGCGAAGAGAGGAAACCACAACAACTATCAACAAAGTCGAAAGAGTGAGTGAAGCATTTTAAACCTCTTGTCAACAATAAGAGCGTATTCACATCATAAGAAATCCACGAGATGCTTGAGAGTAAAGAAAAAAAATAAAAGATACAATCTGGCTGAGCAGAACACGTCGCCAAAAGTTCTACTTCACTGAAACATATCCAATCAAAACAATTTACTTGGATTAGATTAATCAACTTATTTCAGTCTGTTCAACTCCACTGACCACCTAGCATTGGGCCACCACATTGCTTGGGTTCTTGGCCTTGAGAACCACTTCATACAGAAGACCAGCTCCTAATGCTCTATACTCTTAACTAGAATTCCACTTGTAGAAGAAAGGATCCATCTCCACCTCCATCTTCAACGATCTCTCCCTCATCTCCACTACTGTTGCCGAACTTGTTATTGGTGACAACATTTCTGAATAGGATTTTACCATCTTCATTATAAACAACTTACTTCCCGATTATGAAACCCTTTATTACAACGGTTAAACAAAAGGAAATTCCATCACTTTTATCAAACTTTGGGCACACTTCCTTCACGAACAATGTTTCCTCACTTACCACCACCACTCGCTAGTTTGATCCATAATAATCTTTATTTCTTAAAGATTCCTCACAACTTCTAAAATCATGTTGTCTTTAGTGTCATTCTTGCTTTGGTCAATCTTTGACATCAACGACTTGGTCATCCTTATTCAACTACTCTTTCTAAGTTGTCTTATCTTCTTTCCTACAAAATCAATTGTAAAAAATGATTGTATCTCTTGTCTTAAAGGAAAAAGTACTAGACTTTCATTTTCATTATCTTTTCGTCTCTATTAGTTCCTTACAAATTATTCCATGTGACATTTAGGGATCCTCCCCCTCTTTGTCTCCTTTTTTTTGTCGATTTTTTATTATTTTATTGATGATTACAATTGTTATATTTGGATATTTCCATTAACTCACAAATCTCAAGTTCTTTCTTGCTTCGAAACTTTTAAGACATTAATTGAATCTTTTTTTCACCATTTTTAAAATTTTCCAATGCAATCGAGCTTCTAAACTCATCAAAGGTCCTTTTACTCATTTCCTTAACACTCATGGCATGACCTATCATATATCTTGTCCTTGTACCTCTTAATAAAATGGTTTTGTCGAACAAAAAATTCGTCATATTACTGATACTAGTCTTACACTTCTTTATACATCTCTTCCAACATCTTGTTTGGTATAAAGTAATTTCTATAGTCGTTTATCTCATCAACTGATTATCTACCCCTGCCTTCACCATAACTCCCCTTATAAGATCCTTTTTCTTACCACACCAAATTTCTCACATCTTCATGTTTTTTGTTGTGGTTGGTTTTCGTTCATATATTGTTCTCATTTTGAAAAACTATTACCAAAATTTACACCATGTGTTTTCTTTAGTCATTTCTCTTACTATAAATATTGTTATTTTGATCCACACACTTCCAAACTCTAAATCTCTTATCACATTTGCTTCCTTGAAAATTTCTTTCTCTATGCCACCTCTTCTCCCCTTTCCCCCTTACCCTTCTCTTTACTATCACATTACCTCTACCATGTAGTCTTCATCCTCCTTCATATGCTTCCCCACATCTTCCTACCTTCACTTCTTCCTCCACATCCTCTCTTCCTCATCTAATGTTCACTCACTCATTTATTGACAATAGGCTTTCTTCCTTATGGTAGTGATACTAGCTCCCATGTCTTATTTTTATGTAGAGCTTCAATTTTTTTCCACATTGCTGCCATCTACTAAGATGCATCTGAACTATTCATTACTTCTTAAAGAGTTGATGGCTCTCCATCCTTAATTAAAAGACAGTATGCAATATTACTCTTCATAATATAATCTGAGTGCCAGCTCGATGCTCTTCTTATGTGAGTTAGTCTCTGAGTATTTGAAACATCATATTCAACTGGTTCTTGCTCCTTGTGCTTTGGTGCAGCTTTAAAAGAATCATGTTAATCAACTTCCCTATCCACTTATACTGTTGTAGTTTTTAGATTCTCTTGTACAGTGCCAACATTTTCTGCTTGCTCTTAATCCTTATCTTCTATGAAGTTAACATCCCTACTGATAACAATTTTGTGGGCAGTAGGATCCTACAGACGATACCCCTTTACATCTTCAGCATACCCTAAGAAAATGTATCTTCTAGATTTTGGATCCAACTTTGCAGTTTCTTAGGCATTGAACATCACATAGGCAAGACTTCTAAATATATGAAGATTGGAATAATCCACTGGCTTATCAGTCTACATTTTCATTGGTGTCTTCAACTCAATTGCAGTTGATGGAGCTCGATTCACCACATAACAGGCAGTATTGACTGCTTCTGCCCAGAATTTCTTATCTAAACTTGCAGTTTTCAATATCGCTCTTGTTCTTTCTAACAGAGTTCTATTCATCTACTCTACTACTTCATTTTGTTGAGGAGTCTGCCTTTTGATGCCTTCTTGCTTGTAGAATTCATCAATTTCTTTACCAGTATATTTGCCTCCATTATCTTAGCGCAAACGCTTAATTTTCTTACTAGATTCGAGTTCCGCCCGCGCTTTGTAAAATTTAAAAGTTGGAAACACATCTGCCTTCCTATTGATAGGAAACACCCAACATCTCCTCGAATAATCATCAATGAATGATACAAAGAAATTTTCTCCTCCTAAGGACGTATCTGGTGCTTGTTATACATTAAAGTGAATCAACTCTAGAATTTCTTTGGCTTTGAACTTTGATATGTTGAACTTCAATCGATGTTAGTTACTCACAATGCAATGTTCACAGAAGGGTAGTGATACCTTTATGAGACCTAGAAGTAGATTATTCTCTACAAGTATCTCCATTCCTTGTTCTGACATATGTCCAAGTTTTTTATGCCATGTCATTACAGATTTGTCATCTGGACTAGCCACTGCAACGAATGGCTCTCTTCCTTGTAAAATTACTTTCTTTAGCATGTACAGATTTGCAACAAATCTTCTCTACTTTCATAAATATCAGCGCTGCTTTAATGACTTGCATGGTCTTGTTTTGAATCTCAAATCTAAAACCGAGACCATCCAGTTGTCTTATAAACAATAAATTCTTCTTCAGGCCCTCCACATGTCACACTTTTTTAACAGTCTAAGTTGTCCCATCATACATCTTTAACTTGATGGTGCCTATACCAACGATCTTCAAAGCTTGATCATTACAGCTATACACAAATCCCCCAAAGATAGATTCATACTGATGGAACCATTCTCTTTGAGAGGTCATATGAAAAGTAGTTGTTGAATCGAGAAGCCATACATCAACAAATCTTCTCTTACCTCCAATAATCGTTGCTGCTTCGCAGACCATTGCACCTTCGTCATCTAAAGTATTTGCCGCATTTCCTTAAGGAATAGAATCTTTGTTATCATATTCCAACAATCCTTCTTCAGGTGCCCTTTCTTGCCACAATTGTAGCACTTGAAATTGTTTTTACTCCTGGATTTTGATCTACCATGACTATGACTCCCATTTGGGCCATGTTCTATTGATCTTCCTCTCGTCACCACCAACGTCCCCGCTTGTTACGAATTTGTCATCCCGTCTTCCTTACTTTTGCACCGACTCTCTTCTTCCAAAATAGCAACTACAATATTGTCGAAGACTAGAGTGTCTGTGTTGATTGTTAAATTGATGACGAGTTGATCATACGAATCTAGTAGATTTTGGAGTAGAAGTTCCGAGCGTTCACTTATCTCAATTGTGTGTCCCAATGATGTGAGTTAGAAAAATATAGTATTTAAAGTATTTAAGAGTTTTGTCATTGAAGTGGATTCTGTCATGTGTAAAGTGTATAGTTTTCTCTTCAGAAAAATTTTATTATGGAGTGATTTGGTCTCATATAATTTTGTGAAGTAATCCCATATTTCTTTTGCAGTTTTTTTCTATGATGTATAATACTCCATTAGCTAAAGCTAGGTGAAGATTAGTTACATCATTCTCATCCATCTCGATCCATTTTTCATCTGTGACTCCAGCTGGTCGTTTACTAATGGTTGCCAAATAATTATCTTTCCTTAAGATTGTCTTTATCTTCAACTTCCACAATGAGAAATTACTCTCATTGAACTTTTCAATCTCAAATCTTGCTATCATTGCTTCTATCATAAACATAATTTAGCTCCCACTATTTCATACGAATAGTATTCGTATGTATGAATAGTACTGTACTCGTAAGTATGAATATTTTTATATATGTGAATAGTACCGTATGTGTATATATGAATAGTATCATACACGTGAATAGTAATATATACTTGAATTATAGTAATTGCATAGTTTAATACAAAAGTAAATGCATGAATAGTTGTTGCCTTTTGTGGTTACTATTCACTAACTTTTACTGTGCTCACCCGAACTCCGAACAAATTATGCCAAAAAATTCGTCATAATTTTCTCACCTCGATCTAATATCATTTGTTGTGAAAATCGACCGGATTAGGGCAGGTTCACAGCTAAATAGGACTAAAGAAATAGTAATGAATACACAAATTTTATGTAAAAAAATCTCCAAAAGTAGCGGAGAAAAACTAAGAAATTATAAGGAAAAGCTTGATCCAAAAATTTATAAAATATTTTTGCCTTTCTTTCTCTTTCTTTTCTCTCTCATCTCACGTCTCTCTTCTTCTGCTTGGTCTATGATTCTTCATGCTACTCCTGCCTATACTCTTCTTCTGCTTGCTCTATGTTTCTTCATGCTATTCATGCCTTTTTTATGGGCAAGAGTGCCTTACGTTTCTTCAATCATTTTATCCTTACTAGGCATACACAATTGTTGACAAAGATTAGCCCTTATTGCCCATTATCCATCTGATTATATAAATTAATAAATTATCATTATATAAGTTATCATTGTACAAGTAAGATCCCTTATTGCTCTTGCTTTTATTTTCAGTTCTAACAAAGAATATTATCCATCTGATTTTGCCACTATTGAACTCATTTGGTTTGAACACCAATCTCCCAACATATATCTGAACATAACTTTCCCCGAATGTATCTTAAATACAACGTTATTACAGTGAAATCATCCAACTGTCTTTTTTCTTTTCAAGCACATTTTTCTCAAATAAACAAACTGCCAACCTCCAAAACACTCGGCCTTAATTTATTCGACATTGCCTCAGGTCATCTCACGTTCTAGTTTGAACTCTAGAACTCAAATTATTTTTGGCTTTCATTCTCTTCAGCTTCGTCCTGACCAATGACCAACTCTTTGGTGGTCTGAGCAATCTCCACTATAGTTTCGCCAATGGCTCCCAACACACCGACTCCCTTTTGCTGCTGCTGAAACTGTTCGTCTGCTCCTCCTCCTCTGATGACTTCGCTGACCTTCTCTGTAATACCTTCTGTTGGTTTAGTTTCTGATTCCTCTTTAACTTCTGCTGCTTGGACATTCGATTCTCCCTTGTCATCTACTCCCTGGAAACTCATCTCATTATCCTCAATTATGCAAAACTATAACGGAACAACTTGCATTTATGTGTTTAAATCCATAACAATGACTTGTTAAAAAATTCAACCTCATTCAACTAGCACTCCTTACCTGTTTTTCTGCAGCTTTCCTAGCCTCTATCTCTCTCTCAGCTTCCTCTTTCTTCCTAGCTGTGTATTCCTTCATACTTTCACCGGTCGCAGCTGCAGTATGTTTAGCAGCACCCAGGGGCGTGGCTGCGAGCTCGGTAGCCTTATGGCCAGCATACTCCGCCACTCCCTGAACCGCCCTCGCCGCCGCCTTGGTCCCCTCCACGGCTTTCTCAGTCGTGTCATGAGCAGCAGTCCAACCAGCCACCACAGCCTTATCCTTCGTTTCTACTACCACTTTTCCTGCATAATTGACAGCCCATTTTCCACTTTCCACGGCCGCTTCTTTGGCTGCTGATGCTTTCTCCACAGTATAATCTTTCGCTCTCTCTGTAATGTCCTTGGCAGTTTCACCTGCGCCCACCACAGTGTCCTTTGCTTTTTCATAGCCTTGTTTGCTCTTCTCCGCAGTCGTGTCTTTGGCCTCTGTACCTTTCTGGGAGATGGTGTCTATTGCTTGCTCAGCCTTATCGACAACAGTGTCTTTCACTTGCGATCCCTTCTCTGCTGCATATTGGGACGATCTCCGAGCCCCTTCAGCAAGAGTGTTCTTCGCTTGTGATCCCTTGTCTGCAATATACTGGGAAGATTTCTGGGCCTTCGCGAGAGAAGTATCCTTCGCTTGAGAAACTTTTTCAGCAGCTTGTTGAGATGTCTTTTTCGCACCCTGAAGAACAGTATCCTTAGCTTCTGCACCTTTCTGTGCAACATTTTCTTTGACTTCCGAACCCTTTTCTGCTGCTTTATTGGCCGCATCAAGGACAACATCTTCGGCTTGTGCAGCCCTTTCTTTAGCTTTCTGGCCTGCATAACTCATACTTTTGCTTGCCTCTTGTTTGGCCCTCTGATACCTCTCCTCTGCAGCCTTTATAGCTTCTGCTGAATTCTGCTGTGCCGTTTCTCTTAGATTTGATATTTCTTCCAGGGAAAGTTGTCCCTTATTTGCTTCACCCTCTTCTTTGCCCGATCTTCCCGTTCCGATGTGTTCATCTTCGTTGCGCTCTTCTTTTCCTTGCGCAGTTTTTGAGCTTCTCTCCGATTCACCACTCTCTTCGTATTTTCCTACAGTGCGAGTTCCTGTTGACCTGCCTTCTTCCTTTCGTTCACCTTCCTTGGCAGGAGACTGTCTCCCTCTTTCTTGTCCACTTTTTGCTTCAGTTTCACTAGAAGTGTCCTTGCTGCTTACTTTGTCAGCAAGAGACTCGAACTGGGATGCCTGCTTAGCATTCCTGTGATCGCCACTCCACTCTTTGTCACCTGAATCTGCCTTTTGTACAGTCGAAGCCTCAAAGCGAGTGGTCATCTTAGGGACCGTATCTTTCTCCACACGTGACTCTCGCTCATTGGTAGTGTTTTCTCTGCGTGCTTGCTCAGAGGCCATGTTTTTCTACTATCTAATAATATACTTCCTGAACTTTTTGTCTCTAAGCTTAGATCATTCTCAACGTACAGTAGTATCGTTTTGGTAGACATAAACGAAGAGGAAGAATGTGTTAAAAAGAAGAGGCCATTGAGAAGATAGCCATGGAGGTGTGTGCATGCAGTGGACAAGTGTTGTTTGTGGCACTGCAACGTGTTAAACTTCGGCGAACACAAGGAGAGATGAGTCAGCAGCAGTCATTCTGACACGTACTTGTGCGGGCATCTGGATTATCCAAATTCATAGACTTTAACAGGTTATTGACACGTTGAATAAGGAAACTTCATCCACGTGTGACTAACTAGTACGACACCGTCACAGATATAGAAGCCGTTTCACTGAACAAATTTTAAGAATAAATGAAATCTAATATTAGAAATAGATTATAATAGAATGGAAGAAGACACCAGTTTGATATTATATCTTATTTTAATTTAAATAGTAAAAATGATAAATATTCGATTTAGAAAGTTTAAAATGGAACGTAAAATAATAAACAACTTTTTACTATATTATATTATGAACTCTTCTTTTAAAAAATATTTCATTATATTATGTTATGAACCATTTCATTCTTTCTAAATAATAATTTTTTAATATTATATTTTTTAATATTTTATTTCATTATAAACAATTTCATTATATTTCATTTTATTAAAAATCTTACGTAAAATCAAATAATGGTTTTTGATAAAGAAAAAGCTAGCCGTGAAAATATGGTATATTTACCTATGTAAGAAATCTAATTTATCTAATCACGTCCATATATCTTTACATTTTTATTAACCCAACTAAACATCTAAGGTGTTTTCAGTGAAATCCAGTAAAATCTCTATAAATTAATATTGTTGGGATCATGATATTTACTATTTTATAGATATATTAATTAATCGATAAATTAATATTTATTAATTTACAGAAATTTTTGTAATTGATTGAAGTTAAATTTTGATTACATCAAAAAGCATTGTATCTTAGAAAAATTCATGCTTCATATTAATTGAATGAATCTAAAACATAGATTCATTGTACATAATATTAATGAAAATTAATAAATAATGTTCATTGTTTCTTAATAATTAAGTATTATTCATTGTATTTTTACTAAAAACATTCAATGTATATACGTATGATGGAGATAGAAAATACTTTATAAACAAGATAGAAAATTTCTTGAAACTACACCCAAAAATGGCTCCTCATCTAAAAGGTGTCATGCAATCAACAATAACGGATCAAATACGCAAAAAATTATGTGATTACAAGAGAGATCATTTGACATGCACTCAAAAAGATTTTCAATTGTGGCTTGAAGAAAAGTTTCATTTGAAAGTTAGTGAAGGTACAATCTCAAACACACTCAAATGATCGGCTGAGTATCTTTCGACCAACCTAGAAAAAGGAATGGATATCAAGCGGCACAAACTAGCAAAATTTTAAGATATGGAGAAGGTTGTTTATGAGTGGTTTCTCCAGTACCAAGATCTTGTGAATATGACCGGAGAATTAATTTTGGAGAAGGTAAGAGATACAATGAAATTTCTATAACCTCAACAAGATTCTGAGCACAAATTTTCTCAAGGTTGGCTTGAGAAATTCAAGTTACTATACAATATTAAGTCATTTCGTCGTTTCGGAGAGAGTGGTTCAGTTGATATACAAGACATGGAGAAGCAATTGGAGTCTATAAGGGAAAAAATAGATAAGTTCCCTATGAAAGATGTTTTTAATATGGATGAAACTGATTTGTTTTACATGTTACAAGCTGATCATTCTCTTACTACGAAGCAACTTGAAGGAAGAAAAAAAGACAAAGAAAGGCTAACAATTGTTATTTGTTGCAATGAGGATGACTCTGAAAAGAACCCTTTATGGATTATTAGAAAATATGCAAAGCCACTTTGCTTCAAGAATGTCAACATGAATAGCTTGGATTGTCACTACCGTGCCAACAAAAGAGCTTGGATGACAAGTGTGCTTTTTGATGAGTATATCCGTTGGTTTGATAAAAAAAATGCATGGTAGAAGAATTTTGTTTGTGGTAGATAATTGCCCAGCACATCCAAGAAATATTGAAGGGTTACATAATGTTGAGTTGTTCTTCTTGCCACCCAAAATGACATCAAAAATTCAACTTTGTGATGCTGGAATAATAAGAGCTTTCAAGATGCACAATCGTAGGAGATTTTACCGTAGGATTTTAGAAGGCTATGAGTTGGAATAATCTGATCCAGGTAAGATTAATATTTTGGATAAATTGTTTTCAACACTGCAAAATTCGTTCAGGGGATGAAGTTTCAAGGAATTTAGATGAACCCACTTGTGAAAACGACATTCATGAACTTAAGCTCATGATTAATGATCTCAGCTATCGCAATAAAATGGATGTCAATAGCCTATTGGATTACTCGGGTGAAAATGATACATATTCAGAAGTTCAGAACTTAGAAGAAATTGTGGCTACTATCATTGAAAATAATGTTGATGATGAAGTTAAAGATGATACAGTACTTTTGAAACCAGTTACATGTAAGGAAGCACTTATCGCGTCTAGAACTCTTCACAATTTTTGGTACAGTTTGAGAACACAACACTAGAAATTTTGGATACAATAAGAAAAGTTAGAGATGAGCTCCAACTAGACTTAAATTTTAAGAAAAAACAAACACTATAATCATATTTCACTAAATTGTCTTATTTATATTTGTGTAAGTTTATATAATTATTAATTTATGATATTAATGGGACCCTATATTTATATAGAGGTATTTTGAAAATATATTATCTTATTGAAATTTGTTAAATTTTCAACTGGCCCAAGTCAGGACAGGAGAAAAATATTATCTTAGAAAGTTTATTAATTTACCGAGTATCAATTTAAAGAGGTTCTACTGTAGTATTTTTCTAGCTGTTTGTTCTGTTCTTATTTTTTATTTTTTATTTTTAGTTTTATTTTTAAAATAAAAACTTATTTAATTCTTATTGTCAATGTTGTTAAATTTTATCATTGATAATAATTACAAATTAGATAAAAATTATAGATAAATTATTTTAAACTAAAAATTTTTATTTTAATCTTTTATATAATATTTGTTAATAAATTGTTATATTTTATTAAACTAAATAATTTTCAAATTAACTTTTCATTTTAAAAAATTAATATTTATTGTAAATATATTTTAATTACTAAATTAAATTTTATCTGAAATTGATATATTTTGAAGATATTTTAAATTTTATTTTATTTTATTTATTTATAAAAATTAAAGAAAAGTATTAGGTAAAATTAAATTATTAAATTCATATTAATTAATTTTAGTTAATTAAGTATGTAATATTAAATTAAATTATTTCATAGTTCTTAATGATAATTAATATATTAAATAAATAATATATGAAATCAATAATAAAAACCAAAAAAACTCAAAGAAACAAATTTTTTTACTTAATTTGAAAAAAAATAAAAAACTAAAAATAGGAAATATAAACAAACAAGCCCTAAACATTCTCGTTTGTGTTTTTAGTTTACCAAATTTCAAGATGATATTTAGACTTGAAAAAATAATACAAATTTAATTTGACTCAAATTCAAAGTAATCAAAATTTAAATTAGAATTAGAATTTCAAAAATGTCTTAAACTCAATATTGAATTTTACCATCTACTTTTGATTCAAAACCTATTTTTAGTTGACATCTATTATAAACAAAATAATATTATTTTGTTACATAAACAAAATAAAATTGTTTCATTACTGAATGAATCAAAACAAAGTTGCTCATGCTTCCTAGTGTTGCCTTTCATCTCTCTCGCTCAACTCCTCACTTTGTTGTCACTCCTCAATATGTCATCACTTATTGTTTTATCACTCCTTGCTCACTATTCTATGCATCTGTTATGTGGGTCAAAATCTAGCCTTTAGCTTTATTTGGTTCATTCTTTCTCTAAAGTTTTAGGTTAGAATAGATTTTGACATGAATTATCGTTAAGTTAGTTGAATCAATATCTTAAGGCTTAAATCAGTAAGCTTCCATGTGTACGTATTTTATTGAACACCAAGAAATTGATTTAATACTCGAGTATTTCCTCTTTTTTATTAATCTTTTGTGAGATCACGAACAATTTGTTTGGTCATATAGGTGTATGTTATTTGCTTCAATCACACTCGTACCCCTTTAACAAAGAATTCATATTTAATAGCTACTCATGTTTTTCACTGGAAAAGGAGTCATATTTTATGCATTATAAGTGTTTGCTATTCACGGCATT
>JANSVA010000007.1:2060950-2083748 GCA_025504915.1 Erythroxylum reticulatum
TTTAATAGCTACTCATGTTTTTCACTGGAAAAGGAGTCATATTTTATGCATTATAAGTGTTTGCTATTCACGGCATTGTTAAAAGTTTGTACTTCCACCAATTACAAAGTTTGCAGCAATCCAAAACTATCATTTAGAGTTAATAATGGAGGACCCTTTGATCTTAAGAGATCAATGTTTTTTTGGCCTGACTAATAAAGTTTCATTTACTTACTTGAAGTAGTTATCCACTTATCTTTCTCTACATGTTGATTTTGTCATTTACCTAGTTTCAGTTGTGTTTCTGTGTTGCTATATGGTTATATAGGTTAATAAGCTTACTTCCTCAATCATAGCACAATTGGTCGTAACATGTCACTTTTTGTGTGATATAAGTAGATGAATAAGAAAAAATCGACATGAATTTGTGATAGTTCACACCTATATCTTCTCAGTTTCTTTCTAATAGTTTAACGTCTATTGTTAGATAATATGGTTATCATATTGTCACGTGTCAATATATAAACATGAACAATTAAAGCTTCAGATAGTTATTCAAAGATTATAATGAATTGAATATCGAAAGTGTTATAATTATTGTGTACAAGTATCACTATTAAATACAAGTGAATTCTAACTGATTCTACATAATATCATGAATGAACTAACCTTATCTATAGGGTTGTTACAACTAGCAGAGATCAAGTCTAATTTATCCTCTATTAGTTATAACCAAATGTGAAAAATCAACCTAACATTATTACTAAGAACTATACATTGATTCACTAACCATATAATTGTTACAAATTATCTTTTAGGAGGGCCTAAAAAATCCTTGTCTATTTTGTACTTCAAGATCCATCCAACTACTCCAATAATCAAAATATAACTTGTACTAAAATTTTTGTTTTTGTTGTTGTTTTGAAATAAGTTTCCCTAAACTTTTCACAACTTGACCTAATTATTTATGAACCTATATTTCCATTACTTTAGAATTATGGCAATTTTATGTGTGGTATTGAAATTTCTACTTTATTATATGTTTTTTTTTCAATTGTGTTTATAGAATCACCAAATGAGATTGACAATGAACCTACTAACAAAATTGGGTAAAGAAGACGTTTAAAGGGGATGAAAGTGATTTTATTCATGTGTATGAACTATATTTCATTAATGAAACCATTGATTTTATATGGATTGGATCGTAGCTACCTCAAGTTTTAATTTTCTCTTTTGTATTTGATTTCAAACTTCGAACTAGATGATAACTTTGATTGTCTATGTATTATTTCATATTTAATTTAAGAATATTAAGAAAAGTCCGAATGGATTAATGTCACATTTCTCTTTCTTGGGAAACTTTAAACTTGGATATGTAGAAGATGACTTCTACATTAGGTTTTAAATTCTTACTTTTTTTCATTATTGAATTATTTAACATTTTAATAACGCTTGTCATCTTTTGTAGATACAATTGATAAGTGACATAGTAAAAAATACAATAAATACTTAAGACATAATGTAGTTTTATGTCATTAAAAAAAATGAAAGAGATAGTTTTCTTTTATATGTTTAACTTATTTTAGCCACCTATATGTTACTTTATGGTCCTTGAAATCTCATGTTTGCTTTTGATTAAACTTGTTGGTAGTTTGATTATATCTCTTAGTTGTTTGTTTCAGTTGTTTCATTGTTTAACTTATTAAGGTCAAAGTTATATTAGAGATTGGAATTTCAAGTATGCTTTTATAGTTTTTGTGCTTAGTATGAGATATAATATCGATTCATTTGCGTTGGCATTTGTCTGAAAGTACTCATATAATATTGATCATATAAGATATGGATCATATGGGTCAATTTTACCTGTGTAAAAATTGTCATAACATTATTTATATGGGAGTTTCTTTTAATTCTTTATCTTGATTTGGTTTTATAATTATTTTATTTACGATTATTTTAGTTGGATTACCATAATATTTCATCAACATAAGGCAATAAAATAGAGAGTTCCATTATAGGACCTACAATATACCAAGTTAAAAAAATATTTTATATTAGAGGAGCTAGTTCTTTAAGATAAAAAGTGATGTTTGGAATCATTTTGTTAAGAGTAGATTAAGTGATGGAGTTGATAAGACATAATGCAAGTACTTCCATAAGATGTAGGTAGGAGGTTCTAAAGGTGGAATATCTTACTTGAAGAGGCATATGAACTCTTGCAATAGAAGAAAGATAGAGTATTAACAAGCTAAATTTTTTTGACCCCTATCCTAATGAATTGAAAGAATGAAATAAATTTTGTTACTTATCATTTTGAGAGCCCTAATCATTTTCTTGTGAAGACAATCATAGATAATGGATATTCACTCTCCATTGTTGATATTCAAAACTTCAAGATGTTTGTCACCTCAATTCAATCGACCTTTTGGATGTAAAATTGCAATACTACATCTTCAAGATTTATGGAGAACAAAATAACTTGACATTAAAGACATTATTGAGTAATAACAGACTAGTTATCACCATATCAACAACTAAAAGAAAGGTTATATAACGGTGATGACACATTATATTGACAACATCTAGACTTTATGCAATTGAATATTGAGGTTAATCTATCTTTTATTTTTTTATAATTTGTTCGTAGATTATATTACAATTGATATTTATTCATGTTTTTATATAGTGGGTATATTTATATCTTGACATCGCATGCAAATGAGAGGTTTGCAATTGTATTGATAAATTGCTTAATATATTATAATATCTCAATCATAAATTTGGATAACTGTAACATAAACAATGATATGATCAAAAAAGTAAAGATTGAGACATAGGTTGGACCTTACTAACTGATAAGAGATTATTCCGTACACGCTATTTTTCACATATTATGAATTTGATGGTGAGGAACAAGTTGGAGATAATAAACGAAATGATAGAGACAATTCATAATAGTGTAGTATAGTTGAGTGAAACATTTAAACATGTTAAACGTATACAGAAATTGCACAACTTCTTATTTTGTGTACAAAGAAATTGGTTCTAGATTATCAAACAAGATGGAATTTCACTTTCAAAATGCTAGAGTCAGCAAGTAAGTATATTAAGGTGTCTAGCGAGTTGAGACAATGAGATTCTTATTATACTTTTTTGACAACAGAAGAATAATAAGAGTTAGCAAAAGTAATTTGTGTAAAGTTGGCATTATTTCATGATGTTATTGAGTTATCCTCTAGAATAAAATATACAACTCCGCACATTTGCTTTGCTAACATGAGGTAGATTAAACTAGCATTATTTGAGCAAATTTTTGGTTTTAATGAGTTGATTTAGATCATGGAAAAGCATGTAATGGAGAAATTTGACACTTATTGGTCTATCGTTGGTTATATTGTCATTCTTATGTTAGAATCGATGTACAAAATAATGAGACTTATAAATTTTTATCACAGTTGTATGAGATCAAGTTGAAGGATTTATGGCCATTATTAAGCACTTTTGGTATGGTTTGTTTAATGATTCTAGAGAAAGAGTTGGACTGTAATAGTTTAGTATCAACTTCATCTTTTGTTGATACATCATTAAATATAGTTGGAAGTTTGAGTTTTCTTTTAAACAATTCATCAAAAAAAAGGGGTAGGACTTCTTATAGTAGGATGGACTTGGATAAATATTTGAAAACAAATATTATGAACATAGTTGATGAGAATTTTAACATATTTTCATAGTGGAAATTGAATGAAGCCTAACATTTGATTACACAAACTATTGCACAAGATTTATTAGGACCAATATATGCAATTGTTTTCAAGTTTACTTTTAGTACCGATGATTAGATAACGAGTCTTAATCGTACTCGAATTCGTCCTAAAGTTGTGAAAGCCTTAATATCTACCTGAAGTTAGTTAGATGCTAAAAATATTCAAGATAATCTATACTTTATTATATATTAATTTTTTACTCTTTATGATTTCGATAATCATTTATCATAATATCATATTTTTTAAATATTATGAAAGGTATAGAAACTATTCATCTAACTAATAACTTTTTCGAAAAAAATATCTGATGATAAAGATATAATTATTTGTTAATTGTCATGCATTCATTTAATCAAACTATTGCATAATTAGGTCTAATTTTGCAACTAATTTTTTAAATGTAAATGAAGTTATGCAAACTAATGGCGACTTCAACTATAATGATTAGTTAGTATATTTTCTTCCATTGATGGTTTGTTTTATTTAGTATTTATTTTTTGAATTAGTTTTTTTTCCATGTAACTAATTTGGATTGCCAATAAATATTACAAATCAACAAAAAAATTCCATGTCATTGCCTTTTATCCCAACTTGTCTACTCCAATTGATTGCTTTTTAAAACGATTTGAATCATTTTTAAAAATATTATTTTATTTTAGATTGTGTTAAAGTTGTTTAATTAGTTCAAGGAAG
The DNA here is from genome assembly GCA_025504915.1 of Erythroxylum reticulatum. NCBI lineage: Eukaryota > Viridiplantae > Streptophyta > Magnoliopsida > Malpighiales > Erythroxylaceae > Erythroxylum > Erythroxylum reticulatum. Next base: position 2,065,387 of record JANSVA010000007.1, read on the forward strand.
AAGTTTTTACATGTTTAAGTTGCTTTAGGCGTGATTTAGATTGTTCAATTTGATTAGCTTAACCTAACTTGACTGTACCTGACCTGAACTTAATTAGACTTGGTATGGTCTTATTAGGCTTGACTTGATTTGATCAAGTTTGAACCTCACCAAACCTGATCAAGCTTGGACTCAGGTCGTTAGCTCTAGGCCCGAGCCAAAATTAAAAGATTCAGTTGCTATTCCTAATGATATTTGCCCATAAGCACTTCACATCACAACTCGACAAAAGGAAATAATTGGACAAAAGACAAATATCTTTCATGTGGTTTGAAAAACTTTAGAACAACTCATAATTTTCAAATTCTCAAAACAATTCCTTATAATTTTTAGTTTTTAAGAAAACTCTTGATTCGGTTAAAATTAACAAGAAACACACAATTTGAACATCATACATAGACTAATAAAATATTACTGACATGGTCATCGAATTTAGTTCTTAAATCTAACTGGAACTAATTAAACTTTACTTAAATCATAATATATTTAATTATTTTACTTTAAGTTTTAAGAATTAGGTTGAATTGATATAAGCAAAATTAGATTATTTATATATAATATTCATGTCACGTGTAATATTTATATCACATGTATGCTATTGTTATTTTTAATAAAAATTTAAGAGAGCTTTTTTGAAAAATTAAAAATTTTAAAGATTTATTATATCATAAGTATCTCCATTATCTTCATCCATATACTCTTATTAACAGGCAAGCAAGTACAATACTGATGTGAACAGGAAACTTTGGAAATTGAGGTTTGAATATTTACATACACCAATGACATGAATCAATGATACATATATACACAACGTGATGAAAGTATGGAACAGGCAACGTAACCTATTCATGAACAAAACCAAACTCTACCCAGTTCAGTTCAATGCCTCCTTCAGAAGGGACAACAGTGTCAAAATTACAGCTACCACTTGAATGCAAGTCTCGGATCATACCATATCATTGCTAGTTGAGTCATGTTGGAAGCGAAGTTGAGTTCATCCTCTGGTAATATAATGCAAGGAAAATCAAATAACATTTGCATCAGGCCTACCAGTTAAAAAAGAGTATATTAGATCCAAGAGCACATCATCCATCCGGATTCACTGAATTCGCATTTTGACATTCCATGGATATGATGGTATGAAGCCTTTCATACACCTGCAGTATTGTCCATTTTTACCAATTAAACTTTGACATATAAATAATACAGGAAGTTGTTTCCCCCCGTAATTATTTGTATATGTGTGTGTCTGTATGAGCGACAGAGATAGTTTGTAACCACATACCATAGATAGTTGTTCGTTTTTAACATGCCTCTTATTCTCTCCTTGCTCACTTGGAAGTGATTTATCATACCTTAACAAACAATGACACAACTGTCATGGCCCTCATACGCAAATTGATAGAATGAAGATTGGTGCTCGTTTCAAACACCCCGAACCGATGGATCAAAAAGTAACACCAAATTATTATACACTTTGTACTTGACCCAGGAAATCACCAAGGTACAAATTCTCACCAGTTGCGGGGGATACCAGCTTCTTCCCTAGCTGAATAATTGAAGGGCCCTTTCACCTCCACATTGTACTCGCTTAGCAAGTCTGCAAGTTCATGCACATTTGAAAAAGAAGAATAGCAATTAATAAGGTCTGCAGCTCCGGATCCTTCAAGAAATGCGCTCACAACAATATCAGGTGATAGAAGGCAGAATAAAAACCTTTAAAAGTTGAACAAGGGGAGCAGTTCATTTTCTGACAAAGTGACACAAACCAGCAGACACCAACCGCGACATGTGCAATTTCCTCATCGGCAATTCTAGCCACAATGTTGGATGTTTTGTGATCTCCACAGCCAATCAATTTTTGTACTAGCCGTGGCCCAGCATCAAGTCCTCTAGCCTCCTAAAAACCCACAGATAATCAGGAAGCTAAGCTTAACCAGCCACAACAGTTTCAAGGGGGATACGACACTACATAGCATAAAGAATATAATTTGATTCAGCGGTCAAAGCACAAATTGTTTTCTTCTGCACTAGCATACCTTAAAAGTAAGAACTACACTAAAAAGAAGAAGAGGCAACAGAGAATATACAAGATATACATGCCTACAGAAATCCATCAACTGGGTAGGAATTTGAATTCAGATAACTAAAAGGCAGTACCTTCCTAATGAATAAAAAAGCATTGTTATATCATATTGATTTAAAATAGTTCATTTTGTAACAGGCATTCCTATTGCATATAATAGCAAAATGATTTGTTTGGCAGAAGTGCAGTGCTTTAATTTTAGGGATAAAGACAAATTTCCCCTGTGATTTGACTCATTCCTGAAAATTCCTCTCATATGCACATGCTTTTTGTTAGTTTTTCAAAAACTTTTTTGATGGAACTAACAAGTGTCACGTTTATTTTCTGTCAAGTTTTTTAATGAAAAATTAATAAACAGGGTATATATGTCTATTTAACAAACTAGGACGACCTTTTTCAGACATATTAAACCATATGAAAATTTTGAGGGATAAAAGAAGATTAAAGAAAAAGTCAATGTCTTTACTCTGAACATTACTGGTAAACTTAAGAAGACATTTACAATTAAGCATGGAACTCTTGCAAATGAACAATCTTTGGCAGTATCCTCATGGAATGACACGTTGAAATAGACTTCTATAAGCCAAACAAGGCTTGTTGAAAAGTCTAGTAATTCATTCTTGATGCAGAACTTGTTAAACTTTTATTATTGTAGAGCCAGTACTATGCGTTAGAAATAGAAAGATGACAATTACTTAAATTGGTGCATGGATAACAGGTTTGAGTTGAGAAAACTTCTAAGAATTCCATCAAAAACATTTTAAGGCACACTATTAGTGTTTCCAAATCACATTTAAAGTTTGCATATTTGCCACAAAAGACTTATCTTTGTTCAGGTATGTATGATTGAAAGCACCGAATTACAGGACCACATATTTGAACATGATAATATGAGAATAAAAACTTAAATGGCAGGAAAAAGGAAATAAAAAAGGCCAACCGAAATACCAGACTCACATCATGCTTACTACTTAAAGTTGTCAAAAATGAGTTCCAGATATAGAAACCATGTATCCTTCACACTACAATACCTGGACCAATGGGATGGTGGCCAATCGTGCTGCAACATTGTCTGATGATTTTTCACACTCTCTCCACAGCAAATTATGAGCAGGCATATCTCCATATCTGAAAACATGAGGAATTCTAACTATTAAATCCAACAATCAAGGAACTAATTATTACTTGAAGCAATAAGTCTACATACTTGAAGCCAAGCTCAGAAAGTCTCTGACAGCACCAAGCAAAATGCCGACTCTCATCATCAGCAACATGTGCAAAGTCATCAAAAAATCCTTCTCCAAGAATTTGACTAATAGATGAAAAACGAACCACAGTATCCCATGCCAAATCAATTGCATTAAGCTCCACATGAGCAAGGTTGTGAAGCATATAAGCATTAAGCGGTAAGCCTGAATCTTTGGGAGCTGGAACTTCCTTGGGTGAGACCTAATCTTGGAAATATGACACAGAATTGAGAAAATATATCTGACTACCAAAATTGAAAAGAAGATAAAAAGCATCATCTTGTTATCTAAGATAGCAAAAAAGTTGTCAAATGATCTAACAAAGCAAAGATAATCTCAGATGTTGAATGTTTGAAATTAAGCAGTATCTGACCTAAAAGTACTGCAACAATTTTGCATATAAATAACTGGAATATGTAAAAAAGATGACATATCCAAAATACTGACTTCCATGCGACTTCCTCTCAACTCTGTTTCAGCTGTTACTGATTGGAGCTATAAATCCAGTGATTGGAACTGCAACATCTGAATTCAACAGAGGGAATGTCGCTCAACCTTAAATTGTTCTCTCTGCAATCCCACTTCAGTGACTCCTATTTACTACCATTTCTCTGAGCTACATGGTGCAAGCTGTTAGGAGCATGTAATTTTCAGGAAGGGGGCTGGTTGAAATCATGAATTTAACTGGACCAAGTAGTTTCACAAAGAAAAAAAATATAAGTTGAACCTCCACTACTTTCTTGTGGAATGTCATATTAGATTCGGATACAGAAAAGACGAATTTCATTTTGAACACAGATTAATAAAGTTCTTCCATTGTGCTTCCCAGTTTACTTCTACTTCCAAAATACTTTCTATTAACTATTGTAAGCAAGAAACCATTTCAGTTAAAGTTTCTTTGGAAATGGAGTTCCCATTCATCGAAATATATCGAATTATTTTGGAAACATCTTGCAATGACCTTGGAGAGAAAGATCAATAATAAAACAGCAATACCAACAACACTACTCAGTAGATTAGCCTCTGAATACATGCATAAAAGTCCTTAACTTCCTCCGAGTATAGAAGGAATTAAATTTACAGCCATGAAAAAATCTGTGAGAAAACCAATAACATGTAAGGGGACGAGCTAACCAAAACAGGGATATCAGGACGAGCAGGTGTCGAAGGGGGGACGCAGCTGCCAATAGGAAGCTTCTCGGTGCACCATTTGGAGAAAGCGAGATGGGAAAGCTTGGATTTTGTGAGAGGGTCACTCGTGGAGAGAACCAATGCGCCGAGTTCCGCAAGAGAGGAAGTAGAACGTACCATCATTGCACAGTCATCATCGATTGACAGTGGGAGAGCCTCCGGTCCATTGGGTCCCCAAAAACGGTTCTCGTTAATTGGGCTGTCTCTCCAGGCTCGGAGACCAGACCATGGAGAAATTTGAGGAGAAGAAGAAGAACAGTAAAGGTTGGTAGCATGGAGGAGATACAGTAATAGACGACGCCGGAGTGAGGGAGCGGAATATGTTATGAGCTTGTTGGGCTTTAATAGTTTCATCTTCTTCTCTTCTGATAGTGTGACACTCACCAGTTGTTATAGATAGAGGTTAAAGCCACTCCATACATACAACATTTGCCTTCAATATTGAAATTTAAATAGGAAAGCTACTTGATTACAATGATAAGGGAATCTACGCAAAAGGGCCAAGTTAGTCTCTTAAAAAGGCTTCAGTAAATTACTTTTTAAGGGATCAATGAATAAAGGGTTATACATTCTGCAACTCTTTTTTTTTTATATACAAAGGAAAAGAAAAACAAAGCTCAAAGCAAGCTAGCTAGCACAAGGTCTTTGATACAGTGCCTCGTGCTGATCTCTGTAGAGAAGCTCCTTGAGTAGAAGCGGCGAATCCTGAAACTCTTTGAGTACCAAATACAACAGATAAACCTGGAGGAGCAATCTGATACATTTGATGAGTTGATCAATGTATTATTGGCAAAATTTGGGAAACTATTTGAAAAAGCCCACAATAACTGCCCTAATAGGAAATATGATCACAGAATTAGGCTTAAGAAAGGGTTATAATCAATCAACATTTGATCTTGTGGATACTCTACAGAGTAGAAGGATATAATAGATAGGTTCAGTCTAGGAGTTGATCTAACAAGGGTTCATCAGGCATAGCCTTAACCCATATCCCTAATAGTACTAGTGAAAAAGCATAACAACTCCTAAAAAATATGTATTGATTATAGACAACTCAATAAGCATACAATCAAAGATAAGTTTCGTATGCCTCTAATTGAGTAATTGCTTGATGAATTACATGGATCAAGTTGGTATTCAAAACTTGATTGAAGATCTTGTTATCTAGGGTAACAATTTTTAAAGCTTATGAGGGCCAATATGAGCTATTTGTTATGTCCCACAATTTGACTAATACCCCCATCAACTTTTTAAAGCTTGATACATGAGATATTCGGACCAATATTAAAGGACTTCATTCTATTTTTTTCTTCTTAATATCCTAATATATAGTAGCTCATGCCATCAGTATTTGGATAAGCTCTAAAATATGAAAATTCTCAAATCTCATCAAATATTCATCAAGGAAGGTAAGCAAATCTTTGGGGCAAGGTAGATTGAATACTTAGGTCATTCCAATTTTACCAAAGGAGTAGTAGCTAATGATGAGAAGAAGATAGAACTATTCACAATTAACTGGTCCTAATTTTACTCAAGGAATTGAGAGGATTCTTAGGACTCACTGGTGATTTCAAGAGATTTATCAAAAACTATGTAAGCTTAGCCAGACCTATATTAGAAATATTAAAGAAGCAATCATGCATTGATTAAAATTAAGAAGGGAAATAACAATAAGCCTTTGAATTATTAAAGATGCTTTTATAATAGCACCAATTTTAGCAATGCCTAACTTCTCACAATCATTCATCATAGAAGTAGATGCATATGGCATAGGCATAGAAGCAATGCTTCAATAAGAGAGACACCCTATTGAATATTTGAGCAAGATATTTGCAACAAAACACCTAGGCCTTTCTACATATGAGAAGGAGTTTTAGCAATCATCAAAGCCATTAAACAATGTCACTATTACCTCAATGATAGGAAATTCTATGTACAAATTGATCATTACAGCCTTAAGTACTTGTTAGAATAGAGAAATACTACTCCTTTTCAAAATATAACTACTAAAGTTGTTTGAGTATGATTTCAAGGTTTTGTACAAAAGTGTAAAGTAGGACAAGGAAGTAGTTGCTTTATCAAAGACTATAAGCACTAAATTGTTAACCGTAATAGTCTCTTAATTCTATACTCAACTTCTAAATGAAATTAAAGCAAGTTGCAAGAAGGATGTGATTATTCAAGATATTATTAAGAGGGGCGTCTCATATGCCAAAGGAATAAACATAAGAACATTGCATCCCCTAGAAGGCTATAACCTCTACCAATTCTAAAATGGTGTTAGGAAGCGATCATTATGGATTTCATAGAAGGGTTGTTGATGTCTAGAGGAAAATCAAGCATTTTTTTTTGTAATAGTGGGTAAATTTAGTAAATATGCTTACTTTATAGCTATTAAACATCTCTTCACCACTACTTACTCAAACATTCTTTGATCATGTCCTTAAACTTCATGGAATGCCAAAAAGTATAATAAGTGATAGGGACCCCTTTTTTTGTGTTTTTTTGGAGAGAAACTTTCAAATTGCAAAAGGTAAGCTTGAACTTTTCAATTGTATGCCACCTATAATTTGATAAGTAAAAAAATACAATTAAAATATTAAAGACTTATTTGTGATGCTTATATAGAAATACACCCTTTTAATGGTCTAAATGGATATAATTATTAAAATGGTGGTATAAGACCATATATCATGCAACAATAAACCCCACCTTATTTAAGATATTGAATGGTTATCCCCCTTTTGTGTATGTTCCTCACCTTGCTAGAGATTCTAAGAACATAATGGTAGATCAAGTCATGAAGGATACAGAAACACCTTTGGCCATTACAAAATTTCAACCCAAGAGAGCTCATAATTAAATAAAGCAATAGGTGGATAAAAGAATGAAAAGCTAGATAATAAGCATTCTTGAAGCTTCAACTTTATAGACAACATTCCTTACAAAAGTGGACCAATTATAAACTCTTTTTGTTGTATTATGGGCTATAGTAGATCTTAGAGAAGGTTGAAAAGCTGACTTGCAAATTGCTACTTTCACAATGGTCCCTCATTCATCTAACATTCCGTATATCTCAATTTAAGGAGTATATTTTAAAGAAGGAAATGATTGCTACAAAACTATCAGCAGCAATCAAGCGCATAGAAAGAGCCCTTAAAGTTATCCCAAATCTTAGAATTATGAAATATTATAATTAATTTGTAACTTAACTAATATTGCAATAGACTAATGGCTCACATAAAGATGCTATTGAAAATCTTTATTTGAACTTTAGAAACATTTCCTTGAAGCTAAGATTCGTAAAGGGAGAGGCACTATTATATATCAATGAATATGAAAAGTGTGAGAATTAATAGCTATAATTATAAATAAAAGCAATATTGCAGAAGCATCGAATATTTAGTCAAAAGTTGTGCTCACCTAATGAAAAACTACACTTTATTGTAACTGAGTAAATTAGATAGCTACACGTGGGTAATGGTATAATAAGGAAAAATTGTTCATACTGTTGTAATAAACAAATATGTTAGATAAAGAATGAAATGATTTTATTTTCTCTCTCTCTTCTAATAATTTTTGTCTTTTTTGTTCCTAAATCTTCCTCCTCTCCCTTTCTTCGCTTTCACTTGCTATTGATTGTCTTTGATTGGAAAAATTAAAGAAGCAATATTGTAGAACAATAAAAAGGATTACAAATAGTCCAAAGTGAAGATTTGAAACCTTAACAATAAGATTTGATATCTTCATACTAGAATTACAAAAAATACAAATGACTATAAGCTGGCAACTAAACTACTTCAGAAACTGATTATCACTATACCTTTATTGTAACTAAGTAAATTAGCTAGCGACAGGTGGTGTAATACCATAATAAGGAACAATTATTCATACCACTGTAATAAACAAATCGACAAAAGGGTTGATTTTGACCTTAAGTTTCATACCAATCAATAAATTTAATCCTAAGGTTTCAGAGTGTACAAATAAAATCTTAACTTTTATAAACAATTAAATATAACCCCAAAATAATAGAAAATTTGATGATTATATGACGTCGTCAATTTTTTGTCAGGTCAGTAATAACTTGGGTAGTTTTTAAAAATAATTTATTTCTTTTGTAGGTCCCACATTGCCATGTCAACTCTAATGTAGCATGATGGGGCCCACTTTCTTAAAATAAAATATAAAAATTAATTAATTTTTACATATAGGATCGACCCTATTTAATTAATTAATGATTACTAACCGCCCTAAACTTTGTTCCCTACTGGGAAATGGCCGGCTTTTGTCACTTTTTTCTCTAGTTATCTACAACATTACATTGCTAGAGCAAAGATGTCAATATAAGATGGGGAAAGATTGGTCTAAGATTGCTCACTTCCCTTATGTGCCACTATGTACAATTTCCATGTTTGCACTATGATCAAGTGAATTAATTGTTGCTGCTGATGTTTCCAGAAAAGTTGGTTTGAAAGGTGGGATTTGCAAGGTCATAGCTCTTAATATAATGCTAAAAATATGGTGGGTGTTAGGCCTTTGCCTCAAATCAGGATGCAGGCATGCTAGAGCCAGCAACAACAACCTCTCAACTTCCTCAACCATATAGTTATCTTTGAGTCTCTCATCCACGACCTTTAATATTCCCCGTTGGTGGTGCAACCACTGTACCCAATCCAACAAGTTATGGAAGCCCCATTATTCTCGTTGAATAGCACATGTCAACTATTGAGAAGGAGAATCAATGGCAACAAAATGAAGGGACTACTAATTAAGAGAAATTTGTTCCTAACAGATTAGGAAAGAAACTAAGAGAGATTTAGTCGAAGTAAATAAATTAGGAGATAATTAGGATATTTGATTTGTATATAATTCTTTCCTAATATAGACATTATTGTATTCTTATTTATATGTAACCTAAAAAGATGAAAAATACATAGCAATCATACTTTTTTTCTCCATATGGTATCAGAGCTAGGTTGAAATTAAACCCTAGCTATCTCCTATAAGCCTTATCCCTACCAAAAATTAAAACCCTAGCTGTCTATCAACCCTAATTGTCTACAATCATGTTTGATATGTATCTAAATCCACCACCATCCTTACCAATTAACCAAGCTCTTCTGAAATTCACAACCCCACTGAAAAAACAATACCTCTTATCTACCTACTTCAGATTCTCCTTCTGTCCAAATTACAACTATATGGCTAAATAGAGAGAATTTTTTATGCTGGTCTCAATCGGTGCAGATGTATATCAGAGGGAGAGGAAAAATTAGCTACTTGATAGGAGAAAAGAATGAACCTTCCTTTGAGGATCCAAGTTACTCCACTTGGGATACTGAAAATTTCATGGTGATGACTTGGTTAGTAAATTCTATGGAGGAGGAAATCACCTCCAATTATATATGTTACCATATTATTAAAGAACTGTGGGACAACATCAATCTCATGTATTCAAAGTTAGGAAATTAGTCTCAAGTGTTTAAGTTGACATTGAAACTTGGAGAAATCCACCAAGGTGAGGAAAGTATCACGAAATACTTTAATACTTTGAAACATTTATGGAAGGATTTAGACTTATTCAATGATAATTATGAGTGGAAATCATCATAAGATTACCACCACGATAAGAAAAAGGTGGAGGATAATTGTACCTCTAAATTTCTTATTGGACCAAATGTTAAGTTTGATGAAGTTAAAGGCAAAATTATTGGCAGACAACTTGTTCCCTCTATTGGAGAAGTGTTTTCTAAAGTCCAGAGGGAAGAAAGCCATATGCTTATTATGTTAGGGAAAAAAAAACCTGATAGAACAATGGAGAAATTTGCCTTTGCTACAGAGGCTTGTGTTAGCTGAATGGTCCAAGGGAAATTAGAGCAAAAACTTCATGTTTGGTGTGACTATTTCAATAAGCCAAAGCACACACGTGAAACTTGTTGGAAGTTGCAAGGAAAACAAAAAAATTGGAAGCGAAAAAATCAGATCAAGGGTTGGCCAACCTCTACTTATGAAACCGAGATTGCCCTTTTCAGCAAAGAGCAACTAGATCACATCCTAAAGCTGCTAAAATCTAATTCTGGATTGTTAGGTGCACCTAATTCCTCTCTGGCACATTCAAGTAGTAATCCTAATGCCCTAGTATGTCATTCTTTTTCTGCCCATTGGATCATTGATTCAGGAGCCTCTGAACATATGACAAGTCTTTCAAATTTGTTTCATACTTATAACCCTTTCTTTGGTTATGAAAGAATCCATGTGGTGGATAGTTCATATTCTCCTATTGCTGGTAAAGGTTTGGTAACCTTATTTGGTACCTTGTCCCTTAAATTTGTTCTCCATGTACCTAAACTTACTTGTAATCTCCTATCTATTAGTAAATTATCTAAATATTATAACTGTAGGGTTACTTTCTTTGACTCTTATTATGTGTTTAAGGACCAGAGTTCAAGGAGGATGATTGGTAGTGTTAGGATGATAGATGGTCTCCATTATTTTGACAATGAAGATTTCAAAGGTAAAAATTCTTAGGGCTTGAGTAGTATCAATTATCTTTCTATCAAGGATCAAATTATGCTTTAGCATGATAGGTTAACACATTCTAGTTTTCTATATTTGAAAAGTCTTTTTGTTCAACATTTCATTGTGAAAGTTGTATTTTGTCAAAAAGCCATAAGTCCTTTTTTCCCTCACAACATTATAAACCTTCAAAACCATTTTATCTTATCCATAGTGATGTTTGGGGTCTTTTGCAAATCAACATGGTTTCAAGAAGAAAATGGTTTATGACATTTATTGATAATCATACTCATCTGTGTTAGGTTTAGTTGATAAGTGAAAAATCAAAAGTTGAAACCTTCTTTAATTTTTTATACAATGATTGAAAACCAATTTCAACAAAAAATTGTCTCCACACTGATAATGACACTGAATATTTTAATGAGAATCTTGGCAATTTTTTAAATCAAAAGAGTATTCAACATCAATCTACTTGTCACTACAATAAAGTAGACATTTAGCTACGTGTTTTTTGTGTTGTTCCAAAAATTGTCTCTATAAGTGACCATATTGTGACGATTTTTAAAATCGTCCTTAAAACTAACCCTTTAGTAGCTAATTATAAAAGTGTCACAAAAGGATCAACATTTTGAGAGAAATTACAAAAATCGTCCCTAAATGGTGAACATTTAGTGACGAATGCCAAAATTTGTCAAAAAAATGGTCCACATTGGGTGATGATTTTTTATGTTCATTGGTAAATGAACTTTTGGTGACGCTTTTCAGAAATTGTCACCATAATTTGGGAAACATTTAGTGACTAATTTTCGAAATCGTCACTAAAGGGCATAATTGGCGACGATTATATAAAATCATCGCTAAAAAGACGTTCGGTGATGAATTTGAGAAATCGTCACCAAAGGTTTGTAGACATTTAGCTACGTGCTTTTTGCTACGTTTTTCACATTGTCACTAAAAGTTACCACTTGGTGACGAATTTTGAAAATCATCACAAAATGTGGACATCTAAAATCGTCGTGAAATGGTCGACATTTAGTAATGATTTTCAAAAATCATCACAAGAAGGTTCACATTTCATGACGATTTCTAAAATCGCCACCAAATGATCCACATTTCGTGACGAAAGGGTTCACATTCTCCAAAATTATTAAACTAACATTTTTATAATCTATCATAGTTAAAATATGCTTTATTGTAGATTTATTTTGAATGTTTACAACGTGTTATTGAAAAAACACAAAATATAATTTTAAGTGTTAAATAGTAGTATTAATTAATCTTTAATAATTAGTAACAGTGCAAAAATTAGTTATAAAAATTTTAATAATTGTATCAATATAATTATATGATATATGGAAGGTTAACAATTATTATAGTTATAGTACAAGAACAATAATAGTCCACACTTAATAGTACACAGTTTGACCCACAACTAGTAGAAAGATTGTTTGAAAAATTCTTACAAATATAATAATAAATCAACTTTAAAGGTGAGTCCAATTGATTGCATCGATAAATGACAACGATATAATTATTTTTTTAGATTCCAAGTGACATGAGAGTTGGTAGAGGTGAATGAGTCCTCGATGTCTAGATTCTCGAGGATGTTCCTTACACGTTCAAAGGCACCAATTGGAATAGTGATAGTTCTTCCTTTAGGTGTAGGGTTTTTCACACCTTCTTGCAATAGTGTTTCTGTTATAGCCAACTTGCAGAGGATACAGTAAATGAGTTGCTAGATTTAGTATAGAAGACAAGTTCTCTAGATGAACTGCCAATATGAAACGGTTTACCTAAAACACAATCAATATAGAACTTAGATATTGTCATATTAGTAAACTGTTAAACGAACCGAAATTGGAGTGACATGCATATGTGAATGACCAGATGAAGTTTGTGGAATTGACAAAATTTTCAAATCAACTGATTTTCCTAATCCTTTACGGACCGTTGTGACATCGCTCCCACCTCCATAGGCATACATGTCATGTTCGAGATTCAAGGAAGCTTAAAATAGCTTGTAGTGTATCCCATCAAATGTGAATATATATAATAGCTTCGTAAAGTAACAGAGATGTACATTATAAGGAAAGTGATGTTGTTCGGATGATATTAAACATCTTAAAGCAGAAGATCGGCCATGGAAGGCAAACAATCATTAGTGTATGAAGTGGAGATTTTTTCGGCATTGTTTATTTCTTCAGTAGATACGATTTTGCCACATTCCTCCCAACAAAATGAATTAGTACCATCCAAAACTAGTCTCTATTTCGACATTCCTTGATTAATAATGTTGAGAGGTATATTCTGCAACTGTTGATTTAGAATAAAATGATGATATGTTCAATTCCAATTTTGATGATAAGTGAAAGTAGTCCAGTTTAGCACTTACACATCTTCAATGTGCTTAATGATATGAAAGTTACCCTTACTAAAACTTCAGAAATCTATTGTGTAGTTTGTATCACATTTAAAATTAGAATTTAAAGTAGCAAAAATATGAGTATGTTCTTGATGTATAGAAATATAATATTATATATATTGGACTATATTACTATTAATCGAAATGAATAAAAGTAAAATACTCTTGAAGGCCTTTTGTCAAATAGTTATGAAGCTTTGATGAGGGAAGCGTTAAAGATCATTTGGAAGAAGGCAACCCATATACAAATAACAATGACAGACAGTAAATCATCTTCAAAACACAACCATAAACACAACCCATACATCAAATGCATAATTAAGAACTCACAATAAACACCTAAAGGTATAAGTTAAAGTTAGTAAAACTTCGTTAATGAAAATAGAACAAAAGAACAATACCGATTCAGTTAATGACGGTTCTTTGACGGTGATGACCATAATACATAACCACAATACAATATGCTGGAGTTGTTGCAATCATCATTGTCTCAAGGGAATCAGCCCAATGTCGATGACATTTGCAACAATGTTTTTGATACAAGATCCGGATATATCAAATGTCTTGGTTATGGCCTTAAGCCTATTGATGCATCTTCATCACAACCAACATATGTTACGACATTTTAAGAGGAGAACCAGTCACTGAAAACTAAGTTAGAATGTACAGAAGAGAAGTTAGATCATAATGTAAATGAAGTCAACAAGCTTAAAAAGACAGTCAAACAAGTACTTAACTCAAACTATGTTAGTAGTAGTGACGATGAGGAATTTTAGTTTGTTTATAAATTTTGTACAAATTCTGTAATTATCCTATAATTTTTTTATAAAATGCACTCCATTTTTAATGTTTATTTTATTTCACTTTATTATTATTTAAAAAACATGTCACCAACAATAATTATAAATTGAAAAAATTTTATATTTCAAGTTGTCTTAAAATTTGTAATAAATTAAATTAAATTTGTTTTTAACAATTATAATAAAATTAACATTTAAAAATAAAAGTTTGTCACAAAAAAGTATTAGCTACCAAAACAAATTCATTGCAAAATGTTATTCACTATGTTTTGAAAAACGTCTCTAAAAATATTTATCTACAACAAACAATTAGTAGCTAAAACTATTCTACTACAAAAACAAAATCGTAGGTAAATATAATTATGTATGACTATAGTTTCCTAGGTAAAAACTTTTCTCTATGAAACATATACGTCGCAAATTCCTATGTACGACGTTTTTGGTTTTCATTGGTTATAGGTTTTACTGAAGGATATATTGCGTATCCAAAACTTTTCTCCGACAATTTCACGAAAATGTTGTGGATATTGTTTTGCTACCCAGATTCGGCTACCATCAAGGCAACAATTATTTTTTATCGCAAATTATTATTTGACATGATTTTTTAAATATTTAGCAATGATTGAATTCGTCGCTAATAAGCTTATCTGTTATAGTGTGTGTCAACACTCCTCAACAAAACATGATTGTTGAAGAAAAACAAACATTTGCTAGAAGTTTCTTGTGCCATTATGTTTTCTAAAAATGTTCTGAAATTTCTTTAGGGGGAAGCTATTTTAATAGCATCTTATTTGATAAATAGGATTCCTACTCAAGTTCTTAACTATAGTACACCTCTGGAGTGTTTTAAATTTTTTGGAAGCTCAAATCTATTCTGATTTACCACCAAGATTTTTTGGGTGTACTACTTGTATCCATTTATCTATTAGGGGGTGGTCTAAACTAGATCCCATGGTGGAAAAATGTGTCTTTATAGGCTATGATCAAACAAACAAAGGTATAAATGTTTTAATCCCAGAACCCAAAAAATCTTTGTCACCGTGGATGTCTCCTTCCTTGAAAATCAACCTTTTTTTAAGGAAATTTTTCTTAAGGGGGAGAAACAAACTAAAGAAAATTTTTAGGAAATTAATCCTAGTCCCTTACCTAAAACTGTAGACTCCCCTGAAAATCTACAAAAGCTAGTTACTCCTAATATTATAGAGCTAAAAAATGTTGAAATTTTGATAGGAGGATAAATATTACTAGATGATCCTAAAGGATAGAAACCTAAGTTTAGAGTTTACATAAGGAGGAAGAATCATCAAAATGGTAAAGAGCCTACAGTTCCTAAGCCACAACATCAATCAAACATCCTGAATGATGAGCCTGTAGACATGCAAGGTACTCTAACCTCTACTATCTAATACTATTCCTATTCTTGATACTTGCTTTGATCTTGACATTCCCATAACACTCAGAAAAGGAACCCAGTCTTATACTAGCCATCCTATGACAAAATATCTCTGATGTGATAAACTATATCATAGTCATAGGGCATTTACATAAAAAATCTCTAATTTGTTTTTTTTTGAGAAACATTCAGGAAGCACTTGATGATCTAAAAAGGAAATCAACCGCAACGGAGGAGATACATGCTCTAGTGAAAAATGGGACATGGGAAGTTGTAGAGTTACCTAGAAACCAAAGAATAGTTGGTTGTAAATAGGTGTTTATAGTGAAGTGCAAGCTTGATGCAAGTTTAGAAAGATACAAAGCGAGACTTCTTACCAGGGGTTCATTCAAACCTTTTACCTCAGCAGTTAAAATTAACTATATTCGAGTTTTATTGTCTCTTGTAGTTAAATTTAACTGGACCTTACATCAATTAGATGTGAAGAATGTTTTTTTGAATGGTGATTTGGAAGAAGAAATATTTATGTCCACCACTAAGTTTTGAAATTTTTTTGGCCAAAATAGAGTGTGTAGACTCAAGGATTCTTTTTATTGCCTAAAACAATTTCCACGGGCATGGTTTGGAAGGTTTCGGAAGGCAGTGAAAAGCTATGGCTTTTATTAAAGTCAAGTAGATCACACTCTATTTTATATGCATTCTAAGATGAGAAAAATTGCAATTCTAATTGTCTATGTGGATGATATAATCTTAACAGGAGATGACTATGAAGAACTTGTAGTGTTGAAAAGGAAGCTAATAGAGAAGTTTGAAATTAAAGACATGGGAATATTAAAATATTTTATTGGAATAGAATTTGTAAGATCAAAAGAAGGAATATTTGTGAATTAGAGGAAGTATATCCTTGATTTACTTAAAGAAACTGGGCTATTGGGATGTAAGGTGGCCGAAACTTCAATTGAGGTTAACCTAAAACTCAATCCTACTAAGGATGAAGATGTGATTGATAGGGAAAATTTTCAACGACCTGTGGAAAATTGATATATCGATCACACAATCAACCTGACATAGCCTTTGCCGGAAGCATGATAATTCAATTTATGCACTCACTAGGTCAAGAGCACTTTGAAGATGCCTACATAATACTAAGGTATCTGAAAGGGATACCTAGAAGAGGCTTGATGTTTAAAAAATGTGACAATGTACAAATTGAAATCTATACAGATGCTAATTGGGCAAATAGCATTTATGATAGAAGATCAATATCAGGATATTGTACTTTTGTTGGAGGAAATCTAGTTACCTAATGGAGTAAGAAATAGAATGTAGTACCACAATGTAGTGTTGAAGTTGAGTTTAAGTCTCTCGCACCTGGTATTTGTGAAGGAATGTGGATTAAGAGGTTATTAGAAGATCTCAAGATTCTTATGTCGCTTTCTATGAAAGTCTATTATGGCAATAAGGCTTCCATTTCGATTGCACACAACCCAGTTCAACATGACATAACTAAGCACATTAAAGTGGACTGACCTTTTATCAAAGAGAAACTTGAGAGTGGCTTAATCAGTGTTCCTTATATACCAACCAGTGAACAAACAACTAATATACTCACTAAGGGAATAAAGAAGAAATAGCTTGATCTCCTAGTAAGCAAACAAGCTATGGAAGACATTTACAAGCCAGCTTGAAGGGGAGCGTTAAGAAGGAGAAATCAATGACAGTAGAATCAAGGGGTTACTAATTAGGAGAAAATTTGTTCCTAATAAATTGGGAGAGAAATTAGGGGAGATTTAATCAAAGTAAATAAATTAGGAGATAATTAGAATATTTGATTTGTATAGAATTCTTTCCTAATATAGATACTGTTATACTCCTATTTATATGTAACCTAAATAGAGGAAAAATACATGGTAGTCACACTTTTTTCCATATCAACCACATACCACATTTAGAATAACAACACCAAAGCTATAAATATCAGACTCAAAAGAAACTCTTTTAGTAAAGTAGCACTCTAGGGCTATATAGCCTATAGTTCCAATAACAGAAGTGACTCTTTCATACGACTACAACACCTTAACCAAAGCAAAATTGCCAAGATAAGCATTAAACTCCGAATTAAGCATAATGTTGCTGAGTTTAATGTGACCATGAACCAATTTTGGACACGAATAACAATAATGCAAGAAATTCAATGCTAAAGCTACCTTTTGAATTATCTTGAACCACAACCCCCAATCTAAGGTATTACTGGTCATTATGTCTTGTCTACTGAATAGGTACTTAAGATATAGCCTATATATAGTACATACCAAGAAACGAAATAAGATTTTGGTGAGTCTTATAAAGGTTAGAGTTTTATTTGTATATTCTGAAACTTTAGGGTTAAATTTGTTGATTGATATAAAATTTAGGGTCAAAATTGACTCTTTTGCCTAAACAAATCTATCACATAGAGAATTAAATGATTTGCTAAATAAGATTCTGGTGCGTCTTATAAAGGTTAAGGTTTTATTTGTATTTTCTAAAACCTTAAGGTTAAATTTGTCGATTGATATAAAATTTAGGGTCAAAATTGACCCTTTTGCCTAAACAAATCTTTCATATAGAGAATTAAATGATTTTGCTCTCTCTCTCTCTCTCTCTCTCTCTCTCTATCTATATC
>JANSVA010000007.1:2134639-2145272 GCA_025504915.1 Erythroxylum reticulatum
ACCTGGTAGAACTTCTATGATCTTCATGTAGAAATGCATTTTTTACATCAAACTATTGCAATTCCCAATCATAATTAGCTGCTAAAGACAATAATACTCTAACCATATTCATCTTTGCAACAAGAGCAAAAGTCTCTAAATAATCAATCCCATAAGTCTGACTAGAGCCTTTTGCTATCAGCCACACATTACATCTCAACTGACCTATTTGCTCTGTATTTCACCATATTTAACCACTTATGACCAACTAGTTTCTTCCTACAGGTAACTTCACTAATTCCCAAGTTTTGTCTTTTTTCTATGCCTGCATCTCCACATTCATAGCTTGTTTTCATTTTTCATTAGATAAAGCCCCAGATAAGGTGGTGAGGATGGTGTAATGGTATTGAGGCTCATAAGGAAGGCTTTGTGAGATGGCGAAAATTTTTTAAATGATAAGAAATGTGCAAGAGTGTATAATGGTTGTTTTGTACACTCTCTTGCTCCTTTTCTGATAGCAATAAGAAGATCCTGCTAATCATTATTTGCATGAACTTCATTTTCATTTTGCAATGCAAGATTAGAAGTTGTTATGCATGTGAAGAATCTGAGTTGGACTCTTGGACCTACGTAAGTTTAGGAACAACCATCTTCTTTCTTGTGAACACCTTGCCTTTGCTAAATCTCACATCTCCGAGGCCAAAATAAGACTTTTCTTGTGGTTCACTTGGTGTTTCAGGAATGGGTTCAAATATGGGTTGTTTAGGCATAGGATCATATGGTTATTCTGACAAGAAGGTACAGTTGGTGCTATAAAATTAGACACAAGAATCAAATCAAGCAAAAACTTTCCTTATCTTCCCTAATTGAATTCTCCCCCTGAAGACAAGGATTGTTGAAATACAAATCTTATTCATTGAATGTGACATTTATTGAGACATAGAACTACTTTGATGGAGGGTGGTGACACTTATACCCTTTTTTAGTCAAAAAATAGCCACAAAGACACATTTCAAAGCCCTAGGATTTAATTTTCCTCTATTATGAACATGAAAAAATGACACAAACCCAAAAATTCTAGAAATAAGATTGTTGTTAGTGTTTAGATTCGAGTAAAATGTTGAGAGGACGTCCATTAGACTTTTGAGACCCAAGACTCTAGAAGGCAATATGTTTATGACATGAGTAGCTATACAAACTTCTCCCACCAAAATGCCTTAGACATATTCTTCTGAAATAACAAGGCTTATGTTTTCAAGGAGATGACTATTTTTCCTTTCTATTACCCCACTTTGTTGTGGAGCATATACAAAAGATGACTCATGAATTTTGAAAGTATGGGGTAAGAACTTGATTGAAGTAATGCCTGGCGTCATATGTACTAAACCCTTTGATATTGACCCAAATTGATTTTTAATTATGGGCCAAAATTTTGGGAGTACAATACTAATATCAAATTTATGTTTGAAATCTAGGTAACATGAGTACAATTATCAATGAAAGAAACAAACCATCTTACCCCAGAAGCACTAAAAATAGTAGATGGACCTCGAATATTAATATGAATAAGATAGAAAAGAATAGAGCTCCTTCAATCGCTAATCAGAGAAGGAACACGTTTTTGTTTAGCAAGCTTATATACCTCACAATGAAAATTTTCAGCATTAAGAGTTGTAAACAAAGAGGGAAACATAATCTTAATCGTTCGAAATGATGGATGTCCTAACTGATAATAGTGTAGCAAAAAAAATTTCTTTATTGGAGGCAACAAAATCTGATATGAAAGAATGGGATAATCTGCCCTTAGTTATGTTCAACAGACTTGGTGCCTCAAGATAGCAGAGGTCATCCCATTCTCTAGCAAGTCCAATCATACTCCTCGAATCCTTGTCCCAAAATAGACTATTGTAAAAAATCACATTACAATATAAGTCTTGGGTATGTTTTTGTATGAAAACAAGGTTGGTTAATAGTCTAGGAACATGAAGCACATTTCTTAGAGTTACTGTTGGACTTATTTTGACATCCCCTACACCTGCTACAGTTGTTAAAGATCCATTAACTGTGGCTATTTTTCTATTACTTGGACATGAGAAACATTTGGATAAATGGGTCATATGTTCTATAGTTCTTGAGTGCATGGATCAAGTTGGTAAAGTCTGTATTTGAGGCATTCAATCCAAAGGAAAACGGAAAGTTACCCGAATACGCAAAATAACGAGTACCTAAAAGCTTTTCCTGGCTGTTTATAAGAGATCCCAATCTCTCAATCTCTTCTTGGTTAAGACTATTCGACTTCTGTGATGTTGATTCCCCTAGAAGTTGGAATTGAGCAGTCTCTTCCAACTATGAAGTAGTAATATTGCTTACTTCTTCAACTTTTGACATTTTCCTCCCTTTACAAGGACGTTAATCCTTAAACAATTCCAACAATAAAGTTTGGAAGAAATGCTCTGTTTTAGGGCATAATAATCAGCAAAGAAGGCTAAGATGAAAGAGATAAAACAGGGAGGAGACAACAATGAAGGCTGAAATGGAAGGAAGGAAATAGGGTGCAGCAATGAAAGCTGAACCAAAAGAGAAAAAAACAGAGATATGTTTGCAGCAACGAAGGCTGAAAGCAACTTGATCCAAGGAGCCAAGCTTGGCTTTGATACCATGTCAAAATTTGAATAAGAACTGTATTTTTTGCAGATTTTTAATGTTTACAGCAGGCATAGCTTATCAACTAAATTGTTATTAAATACGATCATTTTCTATGAATTGTTTTAAAATAGTCCCATCTTCACTACAGGACATTTGAATGCAATGGCAACAATCCAACCTTGCAATAGACTCGATGACTCCATGACAAATCACTTCTCTTATTTGGTTTTTCAAAAATTTTTGTTTTGATTTCATATATTTGAACAACATCATGGACTTTGGAAAATATTTATCCAATAGTTCCTAAATCTCCTTGGTAATACCATTGAGCATGCACTTATCACTTATTTATGGAATCATCGAATTCCATAACCACAACATCACCATAAAATTTTGTTCATACCATGCCTCAAATTTAGGGTCTTCCTTGATGGAACTGTGCCCAATAGATGGCCCAATTTTCCTCTACACTTCAAGAATATGCAAACCAATTGTGACCACTTTAAATAATTTTTTCCTTTGATTGTTTGAATTCCCTTTGTCTTGTTTATCTAATCTCTCTTAAATCATTATATTCCCTCTTTCTTTCTTTTCTATCTTTCTAAGTAATCATGTCAGAATCCACCGAAACTAATCCAATCTCAAATGCTCCTTCAAATTCGGCCAGTATATGAATATATACTCATCTAAAACAACTAAACTAATCCAATCTCAAATGCTCCTTCAACTAAGAATAATTATGCTACTACAACCAGATTTTCAAAAACATTCGGCCAGTATAAGAATATGTACTCAGCTAAAACAACTAAAAATAGTAATTAAAATCTCTCTAAAATAGCAACTCCATAATTAGTATATAAGGCTAAAGTTCCTTAAACTATGGAATTGCAGCAAATCTTCTAGATGGAATTGCAGCAAATCTTCTAGATCACAAATATGTGACATATATATCTATACATGAAGGGTACTAGGACCCTACATCAATCAGTTGGGGGTTTGATACCAATCTCAAATATGTGACCAGTGAACAAAAAAAAAAGCTATAAAGCAAGAGATCAAACCTCAACTTTGAATTCCTCTTCTCCCTGCCTTCCTGCTTGATCCATTAACTTAATTGCAACTTTCCTTCCATCATTAAGCACTCCACGGTAAACTGAACCAAACCCACCATGCCCAACCACATTTGACTTGTTGAAACCACCGGATGCTGAATACAGTTGCTTGAATGTGAAAACCTGAAGTCCTTTCTCAGCAACAACTTGCAAATTCCCCCAATCACTTTGTTTCTTAGCGTCCTTCCCTTCAAACGAAAGGCAACGCAAAAAAGTCAACATCAACTACAGCTATGCTTATATTTGGCACTTAGAACTTTTCAAAATTAGAGAGCAATGCTATTTTAACTCCAGAGACTTGCATGTAGCACACAAACAACAAACAGTAGTAGAAGCATATTTTACTTCACTAAACATCTAGCATATTGGCAGAGAAATCTCCCAAACTGCAAAGTTAGCATTAAGCACTACAAACATATATAAAACTCAAGTTTTGTTTCTTCAACGCCTAAAATTTCTCAGAAGCCAACACATTCTCAAGCGTACGTCAGGAAAAGGTAGCATTGGTGTTAAAAAACTAACAATGCATCTCTTTAATTGGAAAAGCCAAAAAGAATGCCTTGAGAAACTTCAAAATTCGTTCTTGAATATATTTCAGTCTCGTATCAAATAAAAGTAGCAGGATGTGGACTCACTGCTGCAAGTATTGATGCGTTTGGCGACCTTGTTTCGTATGTAGCAATAATAACTAAATGCCGCTAGCAGAGAAGCGACGGCCACCGATGCCACTACCAGTATGCTCACAAGCACTGTTCTCTCTTTCCTTCTATACTCGTTGTCCATTACCAGAGCAATGCGGAACCCTAAATCCAAGACTATAACCCTAAGAGAAGAAGAGAGATAAACAGTACAGTCTCTGATTTTTTTCAGCTCACAGTTTTCTCTCTACTCCATCCCTGTTGTGGTGTGGTTCGGTTTGTCGTTGTTTTGTCTTGTCTCGTGGCACAGAAATTAGTAACAGTGTTGGCCATGTGAGTTTTGCATAATTGCATTTCCGTCCTCTAAATTTTATCAAATTTATTTTTATTATAGTTACTCTCTGTCTTACAACAGCTAATTTGAATGGAACAAAAGAAAATTTCCGCTTTCATCTCCCGCCAAACAAACCATCCCCATCGTCTCTCCTCTCTGTAAGCTTTCTGAAATTAAGGACCATTTTGTAAATAAATAAAAAAATTCACCCCCTCTAGCACTCCCCAAGCGTCACTGCCAAATTCTCTATCTCACTGTCTTGCATGTTTCATTTCTCTCTCACTCTCTCTGTCTCTCCTCTCCGGTGACTATGCTCTCCAGCGACTCTGCACCACGCAATCTGTTGTGTGGAAACATTAATAAATTTTGGAGTAAAAATAAAATAACAATAAGAACATCAAAATTTTTATACTAGTTCAGTAATGTCTACGTCCAGTTTGGAGACGACTGAATATTTAACTATAATTAATGAGAACATACAATAGTATTTATCACTCAATTTCTCATAAAACTCAAATTAACTCAAGCTCACTCACTCCTCCTAAAAAGAGAATAAAAAATATATATATGTATTTTTTTTTCTCTCCCTATAGAAATTTCTGCTCTCTCTCACTCTGACAATTTTTCTACTCTCTCACACTATAAATCTTCTGCTCTCTTCTAACTCTCATCTCTTTCTTTATTGTTGCTTCTCTTTTATAGAGAATTCAATGGGTGAAGGTGAAACCCAACTGCACCAAAATTCACCAAAAAACAAGCCACCTTTTCTGACTCAATAATCACTGAAAGCAAGCTACGATTTCTGACTTTGAGAAACTAAGATTTCTAACTTTGAGAAACTAAAATTTCTGACTTTGAAACAATACTCAACAATCTCCACCTTGACTCAAATCTTCGAGGTGGAATTCCCAATGATTGTCTCCCAATCCTCTATGGGCAGTGTTTTGAAACTCAGACCGGACTGGCCGATCGGCTATTCGATTCGACTGACCCTTAAAAACCAGTTTTCAATTGAATCAATTTGAACCGGTAAGAACCGGTCAATTGACTGGTTAAACCGGTATTGGTCGAACCAGTTAGTCACCGGTTCAATGAATATAAACACAATTTTATACCCTCATATTCGGTCTGTTCATCATCTTTGTTTCCAAGCAGACGCAGTCCCTTGCTTATTCTTTTTTTCCAAGTCTCTGTTTTAAGCTTTCCCCTTTTTCTCTTTTCCAAGTCTTTGTCAAGCTTTCCCATTTTTCTTTTTTCGACTCTTTCACGTTTATTCCTCCTGAGAATTTATCCTTGCCTTTTTCTCTTTTCCAAGTCTTTGTTAAGCTTTTCCTTTTGTCTCCTTCATCATAAATTTTCAGCCATGCTTTTGATGCATCTATTTCCCTCTATATTTGCGTCTCTCTTTCACGGGAATAATACCCATGCCTTCACGACGTTTCTTGTGGCATCTACCATCGTTTTTCTTCTTTTTTCTGTTGTGAATTAAAAACGCAACAACGAAGATATGGTAATCTCTCTTCTCAAATTTGGTTTATTATTAATAGTTGATTGTTTGGAGATGATTATGGTTTGGTGATACGGATTTAGCTAATTTGTGAACTTTGTATGCTTAACAATGGGAATATGAAAGAATGCATATATATTGTTTGATAAAATGCCCCACCCTTTTAATGCGTGTATAGTGTGTGTTTAAAGAAAATGTTTGGGTGGCATCTGAAGGTGAGGCGGGTTTCTTCAAGAAGGTGGATGCAGAAATTTCCAACAAGGTGGATTACATCAAAGGACTTTTGGTAGAGAAAAGTAAAAATCACGGCATCCCACAACTTGAAAGGCTCTACACCCGCAGAATGAAGGGTGTTTTTGTAACCAAGGAAAAAAGACTGGAAGATGATCCCAACCATTCAATTTTGACATTTTTAGTGGAATTTGCCGAGGACAAGGCGAATTTCTGAACTAGATAACCCTTTTTTTCTTGAAATGAATAGGAAGAAAATAGAAAAAAAGTTGCGTCAAAAAGAAAAATTCTTGCAATTAGTTAGTTGATGTAAAGTCGGGATTTTGTTTTCAATGCAAAATTATTGAGTGGAAGCAATCTTTCTCTGCTCTTCTCTTTGGTTAAAAAATGGTGATAGTAGTGAAGTAAGTCCATAAGAAACAAGTCTGGGGTATCAAAAATTTGTCATTTACATAGGAAAGTAAAAGGATCCAATTTGGCATATGATTTCATTTTCTGTTCTAGCCCTTGGACATGGAGAAGCCACTCCACTTTCTTTAATTTAGAAGCCCTTGAAAATTGGAATATGCACGCTCCTGCTCTTTTGTTCATCTTCACAAGTTCCATGTGGCTAAGTTGCTTCACCAATTTCAACTTCTATGTTACCTTTCTCTCACTATACATATAAAACTCTTTAACAATTCTCCCCCTATAGTTTCCTACTTTCTCTTGCTATTAATATGATTTATCATGTCAGAATAAAAAATAAACAATTATATTATAAAGGATACAGATTTTAAAAATACTATAGCAAAAATTTCATCAAATATAGTGATGTCAATATAATGAATTAAATGTTATGAGCTACAAGTTATTTATATGTTTCTATTATCGCTAACATTTTTTAAGATAATGAGTGAAGAAGCAATAAATTTGAAATGAGTGCAATGAAAATTTGAAATTATTACAGAATCATATTTTATATATCATGAACAATCTTTAACTCACTGTTTCCTCTAATTGCTTATTCAAAGATTGCATATCCTGAACCATCTTTGTTTTTTATTTTGTAGTGATGGATAACAATGCTTCTTCTGCACCATCACACATGTCGTCATCCACTGATCAAAGTTGCAGCCAAAATCCTCATTAGAGATGTGATATAGCATGGAAGCACTATTATGAGGTACAAACAAGTGGAAAGAAACGAACCTTAAAGTGTTTGTATTGCGATCAAGCAATTTGTGGTGGCGGGATAAACCGAATGAAGCAACACCTAGCCGACATTACTGGTAATGTCAAACCCTGTCCTAAAGTTAAACTAGATGTTCATTTTTTGATTAAAGGACAGTTAATAGAAGCATCTAATAGTAAAAAGGAGAAAAATGACTCTAGGATGAATTTGTATAATGTTGAGACTTGTGAGTTTGATGGAGATGATGTAGTGGAGATCTCTAACTTAGCTGGTAAAGGAGATGTAGGTGGTAGTAGTAAGAGAAAGAAAACAAATGAAATTAGAAGTTACATGAAAGCCGGTGCTGGTATAGACTCAGCTCAACCTAGCATACAAGCAACACTACTAAGTAGAGAAAGATGGCATGATACTGATATGTCAATTGCATTGTGGTTTTACGATAGTTGTATTCCGATCAATGTTGTTAATTCACCATTTTTTCAGCCTATGATTAGTCAGATTGCAACTATGGGTCATGGAGCAATCTATGGGTCATGGATACACAGGTCCTACTTATCATGCATTAAGAGTCCCATTACTTAAAGAAGCTAAAATCCAATGTCAGTTGTCTATTGATGCTTTGCCTCTAAATGGGTTGAAACTGGTTGTACGATTATGGGTAATGGTTGGATAGATGGTACGCATAGATCTTTGATTAATTTCTTGGTTTACTGTCCAAATGGGATTTCTTTTATTAAATCTGTTGATGCTTCTGGTATTGATTCTGATGCACAAACTTTATGTAATCTTTTCTCTGAGATTGTTGAGATGGTTGGTGCTAAAAATGTTGTGCATATGGTCACGGACAATGCAAAGAACTACAAAAAGGCTGGAAAATTGTTGTCTGAGAAATATCCTTCGATCTATTGGTCTCCATGTTCTGCACATTGTATCAATTTGATTATGAAGGATATTGGGGAATTGACATGGGTGAAGAATTTGGTAGTTCTTGCTTCGAGGATTATAGTGTTTGTGTATAATCACAAGTGGCCTGATGGATGGTTGAGAAAACGGCCCGGGTGGACTGAAATTATTTGTTCCAGAGATACTCGCTTTGGCACACAATTTATTGCACTGAAGAGTCTCTACGATCACAAGGAGCATTTGGAATCTATGCTCGTGAATGCCGAATTTGAGAAATTCCTAAAAACTGAAAAAGGTAGAGAAGTTAAGCAAACTGTTCTAGATAGCAACTTCTGGAGCAATAGCTTAATTATTGGGAAGATCATGGGTTTGATTATGAGATTATTGCACACGTGTGACTCCGATGAGAAGCCTTCATTAGGCTATGTATATGAGGGGATGTGGAGGGCAATCAAGGGCATAAAGGAGCTATTTAGAAACAAAGAGCACCTTTACAAGCCTTATATTGATATAATCGATGATAGGTGGGATAAAATGTTGCGCAGACGTCTTCATGCAGCTGCATTTTTCTTGAATCCAGCCTTTCAGTACGATCTGGATAGCCTAGCTCAAAACCCTGAAGCCTTTTCGGGATTACTTGATGTTGTTGAGAAGTATTTTCCCGGACTTCAGAATATAGTTGAAGAAATCACAACATTTTGGGAGTGCCAAAAAGGTTTTAGGCGACCATTAGCTATAAACAATGCAAAAACAACTCAGATTGGTATGTATTTTTCTTGCTTTTTACTTGATTGTTTATATTCTTGGATTTATTAAATGGTGTAAAATTTTATTTAGATGAATGGTGGAGGTGTTTTGGTCACGATGTTCTGCACTTGCAGCAAATTGCCGTTAAGATATTGAGTCAGACTTCATCTTCATCGGGGTGTGAACGGAATTGGAGTGCATTTGAGAGGATTCATACTAAGAGGAGGAATTGATTGGAACATCAAAGACGTAATGATCTTGTGTTTGTTCATTACAATTTGAGGTTGCAGCATCAGTAAGACTTCTGCACTTGTCAATAAGTTAGTACTTTATATTATTATAATAAAGTAAAATCGTTCATTATTTATAGTGGCAAACAAATGAAGAGACCATATGATCCAATTGATTATGAAAGCATTGACAAAGTGGAATTTTGGGTGGTTGCTGAGGATTCGAGTGGAGAGCTTGATGCTGATGAGATAGAAGATATGCTTGAAGAAGAATTATCTAATGAAAATTTGCAGCCATCTCGAGGTTATATAAGAAACTACTTAATTTTTAATTGTAATATTATCTACCTGTTTATTATTTCACATTATTTAATTGCACTCTTTTTGTTTAGGTGATGAAGAAGACACAAATAGGATCAATGATCACATTGATTTAATGATGTCCAATGATGCCGGGACCTTGAGTTCCAATGATGGTGAAGTTGCTCGTATCTTAAGGCAATAAAGGAATCACCTCATTAATGAAGATGATGATTAAAGAGTTGGTCATATAGTAGCTTTTTAATATGACTTTATTAAAATACTTGATGGTGGATTATTTGATTTGTTTGATGTTAATTTCATTTGGACTCGATCACGTGGTTATTATTTGGGATAATAGTTGATTTTTTTGTCTTGTTTTAATAGATGTGTTAGACTCAGATTTGGTTATGATATTAAATATTTAGAAACTTTTTGGTGGATTTTTTGATTTTGCGTTGGTTGATGCAATTATTTTGACATCTAGTGATGATATTTTAGTTATTATTTGAGAACAATTATATCATTGATGGTTGAAAATTTTATTTATATTTACTTACATTATTTGGTATATTTTTCTATTTTTTAAACATTACTAATATTATATATAATTAAATATAATTATTGCATAATTATGACGTCACACCGATTTGACTGGTGGTCGAACCGACAACCAGTAAAGCCTCCGGTACAACGTTCGGTCCGGGTTACAAATCCTTGCTTCCATTCCATATGTAACACCCCATTCCCGCTGCATCCGAACCCGATATCAATGGTGATACCCGAATCCGTGCCCCGCGAGAATGGCATGTCACATCACTTACCATTTAAA
>JANSVA010000007.1:2153524-2164599 GCA_025504915.1 Erythroxylum reticulatum
GTCAATAATGACCGACGTATACTAAAGATGAGTTTATATACATATGATAGTTTGTATATATATGTAACACCCCCTAAACTATGTATAAAAGAAACCAAATCTGTAAAATATCTGATCCATTTACACACACATATATATACATAGGGGGTGTTTGGTTAGTTATTATGAGAAGAAAGGAATAGATATAGAATGAAAAATGATGTTTAACAATATATAATAATTAAATAAATAGTATTTTTACATCCCCTTTTCGACCAATACTCTATACCCTTCAATATAGTAAGGAGTGGAAGCTATATCATTTCTATTCCGATCATTATTCCTTTAAGTGAATCAAGCACTTCACATTTCATAAATGCAATTTTAGTATATAAAATAATTTTTGGTGATATACTAAATTTAAAAAAATCATTATCAATGTTTGGAATTATAATTTCTAATTTGAAAACTAACATAAATAATTAATGATAATTTTTTAAAGAATTGATATACATAAATAGAATATCATAATCTTTCAAAAAAAAGGAATATCATAACAACAACAACACTCAGTGGGAATCCTGTTAAGATGTGGAGTCTAAAGAGGTCTAATAGTACGTAGCTTTACCCTCACCTGGTTCATATATTTCCCTTGTATAATCTAACGTTAGATAGATCATTGCCAAATTGTTGCTTCTCCAATTTATAGACGAGTTACAAACTTGCTTACCTAAGTTTTCTATTCCAAATTTGTGGCTATTCACTTGAAAGCACAAACACTTTTTATTGTGGCTACAAGATGATTTACATATGTATATTTGTAATTGTTTTCTTTTTTATTTCCTAAATGATAATAAAATTATCTTTAACCTAATCATAACACTAGAAGATACTTGAATTCTCTTATCTTAAAGTTGATTAACAATTATTAAGTTTTACTTTAAACTAGCAACAAAAAATAAATTATTAATTAAGCGTCATCATTTTGCCAACTTTATTACTACCATTAATCTTACCCTTATTATTGTCTCCAAATTTGAAGTATCTATGATTATGATTCTTGAACATCCATTATTCATATACCATATTGTCCTCTTGCCTTTATTCTTTTATAAAATAAGAATTTATTTAACTTTAGTTATCAAAATGTATTTCTTATAAGTTGGTTATAGAGCCTTTTTAAACCCACTCCATTTTGAGCTTACTTTGCAAACTCCTTTTGAGCTTATGAATTCTACATCAAGACCACTGAAATAAATTATTTCAAATGAAAAGATCTATATAAATTGTACTATGTCAAAACTTGCTCCAACTTAGTAACTTCTCTCTTCCCTCAAGACATTTCTCTACCTATCTTAACCTTCAGTTAGTCTCTATGGTTAATCAATAGTTTCCAATACAATCGTTCTCTCATCCCTCTTTTACTTGCAACTAAAAACTCTTCCAACACTCGAGTTTGGGTTGTACCTCCTTGTTCGTCATCTGCTGGCCTTTTCATTCACTTTGTCTCCATTGTTTCAACTTGATTTTCTCCCTACATTTCACACAAAAACAAAAATAGTCAGATCACGTACTTAGTTTTATAAAGCCATCTTAAAATTTTTACACTCATACATTCCCTGCTCCTGCCTCATTTTTTAATTGTTGTAGGAAACGATATTTTGACTTTTTGCCTGACAAAGTTATTACTTACCTTGTGAGGTATGAGCCTAAACGACTATACAAATACTGTCTCCCTTCATAATCCCATGATGGAGGAATTTCCTTTATTACCCTTAACCCCTAGCCCTTCCGCGCCTATCATTTGTGAGTGTTCCTTAGCCCTAGGAGAAAACTAACTCAAATCAAGAAGGAGCTGGAAGCAAGTGGTAAGGGATAACTTTAACTCCATCTTGCACTATTACCCTCGTAAAAAGCATGAAAATGGAAGGATAATAGTAGCCTCAAAACTGGAGGTGCTAAAGGTGAGAGTTATGAGATATGAGGAAACCATATTAGGGTTTTTCTTAAAAAAAAAAAGGTACCCTTTTTTGGGTCCTAAACAGATGGGTAAACTACTACTGGAACTCAAGAGGACTGAAGCAAGTACTATTTTTTGAAGATGACTCAATTATGTTCACCTTCCCCTCTTTATCCCAGGGACTAAAAGTAATGGAGGAGGGGTCATGACATGTCTCACAACATCCATTATTCATTTAAACATGGAACTAGGCTTCAGTATGGAAGTATCAAGCATCAAAACACACTAATTTGGGTGAACCTACACCATATGCCACCGAAATATTAGAGATGGGAATTAGTTTACTTGCAAGCTACATGAGGAAACCCCTTTGTATGGATGCAAATACAGCAAGAAGAAGGCAAATAAGATTTGCTAGGATTTGTATAATTGTTGATAGATCAAAGGAGCTTCCAGAATATATACCATTGATGAGTTGTAGGATAAGGAATCTTCAGCGAAAAATGCAACATTAGAAGCTGCTAGGATAGAACCTGTGAGGAAGGGGTATCAAATTTCAAAGCCAAACAAGGATTGATATAAACAATACAAACATAATCTGAAGATGAAGCCCCTAAGGTACCATATGAAAATGTTCAAGTTTTGAGGCATGAAAGTGGAGAAAAAAAGGAGTCCAAGGAGAGTGAGTTCCAAAGTGTTAAAAGGAGGAAATCAAGAAATGAAAGTCGGAGTAAGAGCTCCAAAGAAAAGCATTCATCAATATGAATATAATAGCTTATAATATGTATAGGTTGAACTACCTTAAAAAGTTAGAAGCTTTAAGGGATTTTCTTATTGATGAGAAACATGCCATTTAGGACTTTTGGAAACTAAAATCATAGAGGAGAATATGAAAAAGCCAAAATATTTAGGGCCTTATTGGAAATTTATCTCCAACCATCAATAACACTATTATGGAAGAATAATTATAGGATATAACTCTGACTTAGTGAAGATGGAAGAACTATGTGTACATACTTGACTATACTTTATAGAGGATAAATTACAAGTCTTTGCCTCCTTTTTGTATAGCACAAACCATAACTTCTAAAGGAAAATGTTATGGGAGAGTCTAAAGAAGGCATATGCAAACCTTCAGGCCTTGGATAATATATGATGATTTCAATGTTATCTTGTATAGAACTAAAGCTGAAGGACATTACAGTTTGAGAAATTTCATTGAAGATTTCAAGGATTATATGGAGGAGATGAGATTGGTAAACATGAGAATTGAGGGAAGTAAGTTTTCCCAGAGCAATAAGCAAGGAAGCTTACAGTTCCTAAGAAAAAAGCTAGATAAGGGTTTAGTTAGCTAAGAATGGCTATTTGACTTCCTTAATAGTAAAGTTACTTCCATAAATCCTCTAATTTTAGATCACTCTCTAATAAAGATTAGTGAGATGTTTAAGAAGGTGAACATGAAGATTTAACAACTTTTTGGCTTCTAATAGTGGCTCCTAGGGAGCATTACTTATAGGGATGAAAACAATTGTAAGGGGAACTAAAGAACACATTTAAGTGTAAAATTTAAGGGCTATTACACACAAGCTAAAGAAGCTTTGTGTAGCAAGAGCCTTAAACACTAGAATGAGTATTATGGTTGCTAATGAGAAGCTCCAATACGTCCAGTAAAGGTTGTAAGAAAATGCTACTAATAAATATTTGAACTTTGAGGAGAAAGAAAAACTAAAAGGTTACTTGCAAGTGATTAACGATCACTACTCTCTCTAAATACAAAGGGCAATAGTGAATTAGCTAAAAGAAGGGGACATTTGTTCAAAAATTTTCTTTAACACTATACTTTCCAAAAGGAACTTCAATAAAATCTACTCTATTATAACAACTAATGTTGGTTTGATCACTAAACATGAGGATCTTATGCAAAAGGCTGTCAAATTGTCCAAACTAACCCTAGGTTTCAAATCTTCCTCAAACTTTATAATCTAAAAGCTCATGTCATTTTTAAAGTGAAACTTTTCTAATAAAGATTTAGAGAAGAATTGGTGGCAGTGATTGATAATAAGGAAATGGTGTTCAATATAAATGGACAGAAAGCCCTAGGGCTAAATGGGCTAAATGATGATTTATTTTATCAAAATGCCTAGCCCTAAATTGTCAAAATAGTGATAGAAGCAGCACTAGATGCTTTTGAAAATGGGGTGTTACTTAAAGAAATCAATAAGACCTTTCTATTTTTGGCTCCTAAAACATCAAACCCTTCCAATTTTGGAGAGTTCAGGCCAATAACTTGCTCAAACTTCCTATATAAGGTCATTTCTAAAGTATTGGCAAATAGGTTTAAATTGCTCCTTTCCTTTCCCATGGCACTCTAGTTTCGCTCATTATGACTACTCTCTTGATGTTTTATCCCTCTCTCTCTTCCTTAAGCATAAAATCTTAGAATGTTTGTAAAAATTACTACTAATAAAGGACCAATACTAGTTTGTGTTACACCATGTTGACTTAAAAACTAAATGATTAATCCTAAATCATGTATTTGAGGGTTTACTTTGATAATACAATTTTAAAGACCATGAGCATAAGTCTATGTTTGTTTATATGACAAATTATCAAAAAAAAAAGAACCGGTAGCATAGATTGGTAAACACGGTTATATGTTTGACCTATAACTCTTTTTTATAATTATACCAAAATTTCTCAACAACAACAACAACAACACCCAGTGAGAGTCCCACTGAAACATGAAATCTGGGGAGGTCCAGTAATATACAACCTTAACTCTACCTAGTTGAGAGATTGTAGTATGCTCTAGCTTAACTTAAATCTACCTAAATTCATTATTTTTTATTAGAAACCTAAAAGAAGGCCTAAAAATAATATAAAATTAACATTAAGTATCGAAATATAAAAACAATAATCTAAAAACAAGTAAAATTCTCTCAAAAACATACTAAAAATAAGGTATGTTTAGCACTTATCATTAAGTGATGAATTATTTTACCTAATCTAATAATCATTTAGGTTTTAAACTTACAAGGTCGAAATATTTATGTGAGTTTGGTTACTTCCTTGAAGAACTTATGAAGGAAGCAAATAATGGTATAAGGCAAGAGCACGTGAGATTAGTAATAAGAAAAACCAATTAAAGGGTGAAATATGTGTGGTTGTATATCTTTTAGGAGTACACACGTTAAGGAGTAAGGAAATTTTCTTTACTAATTTTTCTTATAGCTTTCAAATATGTCTTATAAAGATATTTTAACACTAAAAGAAGAGATGGGTAGCACATACTTTATATAGGCTATATAACAAAAATTTAAGAGGATGACCATAATGTATGATGAGGAACAAAAACATGTTAGAGAAGCAATCCCATTAAATTGTTAAATTGAAAAGGAGATGGCGACCTTGAACCCTTAGTGATGGGAGGCATAATAGTTATAATATAACAATACTAATATAAGCTAATAGAGAGGATGATGAATCAAGTGTTAATGATATTGGTATAGTATTTGAGGTTGAATGGAGGAGATTTAGAACTAAGATAGAAGTTTGATATGATTGGGAGCTTGAAAGAGAGCCTAGTGTTTAAGATAGGTGGATGGGAATCTTGAAAGTATAAAGATGACTATTCTATCCTTTAATGGTAGCAATGATGCCAAAGATTATTTAGAGTGGGAGAAAATACATAATTGACGTTTTGATTGCCATATTTACTCTAAAAAGAAGGAATTAAACTGATTGTTATAGAATATATTGATTATGCCATTATTTGGTAGGACCTGTTAGTGAATACTACTAGGAGGAATCATAAGCGACCTATAGAGACTTGAAGTAAATTGAAAGCTCTTATGAGAAGGAGATTTGTTCTAAGTCATTATTATAAAGATTTTTGTAAGATGTTACAAAGTCTTTCTCAAGGATGAAAGAGCATGAAAGACTCCCATAAGGAGATGAAGATAATCATGATTTGAGTCAATATAGAGGAGGATAGAGAAGCAACTATGTGGAGGTTATTAAATGAATTAAATAGATATATAGCCAATATGGTAGAGTTAAGGCATTAAGTAGAGTTATAAAAGATAATGCACGAGACTTTGAAAGTGGAAAGGTAATTAAAATGAAAAGGAACATCTAGTTACCTCATTAACACTAGTAACTCTTAGAGCTCTAGATGGAAAAAGGATGACAGTTGCTCTTATAAAGTAAAAGTTGAGCCATCTAAAGTTAAAGAGGGTAAGAGAAAAGGTAAGGTTTAATCCCTCCCATCTAAAGATAAAGATATTAAATGTTTTTGTTATTTAGAAACTAACATATTGCATTATAATGCCCAAACAAGAGGGTTATAGTCATAAAGGATGATGGATAGGTGGACAAGTAGAATTATAATAGGGTATAACACCCAAAAGTTGGAACTGGTTAAATGGACATCTACAAACCAAATGATGCATTATGAAATGAAGATAAAAAGCTTGGGCATTATTATCGCAACCTCTATAGTTTATGCAATCATTTAGGAGTTCCAACAATAGACATTATGAGAGGAGTTGGTGAAAATCAACAATACAATCAAACATCCTTGGTCAATTATAGGGGACTTTAATTGTACTCTTAAAGCAAATTAAACATAGGGTGGAAGAAGTTGTTCAAAGTAAAACCATAAGGAGTTACAAGAACTAAAAAACTTATAGGGCTAACATATCTTAAATACTACGGTAATGCTCACATATGGAACAACAAGCAGAGTGGTGGCTGGTTTTTGTTAAAGAAACTTGACAAATGTATGATAAATGGTGTTTGGCTTACACATTTTCGACTTAGTACTGCTAGTTTTGAGGAACCTAATACCTTTGACCATGTTCCAATTATGGTTGGTTTAACCACCTCAGATGGAAGAAGGAAAGCCCCTTTTAAGGTCTTTAACCACTTCATTGATAATCCTTAGTTTAGGATAATTCTAAAGGAGGGGATGACTATAGAGACACAGGGACTAAGGGATACAGGCTAAGTATGAAACTTTATGAAATAAAGATTGAAGAGTATTAGTAGGGAAAACATAATTCCAGAGTATAAGGAAGCAATAAAAGCAATAAAAGACTGGTAGAGATGCCATAGGAGAATGCTAGCTAAACCTAAGGATCAATAATTGAGAAAAGAGGAAGTAATCAAGATAAGCAACTATAATATGTCCTTAGAAGCCACAAACAATTTGCTAAAGGAAAAATCAAAATTACATTGGCTAAAAAAAGGTGAAAGAAGCACAAATTTCTTTATGAATTCAATAAGAGCTAGGAGGAATAAAAATCATGCTTAGTATTTGGAAGATGAATCAGGCTAGAAAATTCAAAAGCATGAACAAAAGGAAAGAATCACATTTGAGTATTTCAACAATCATTATGGGACTGAGGATGAAGTATAAATCATTCCAAAAGATATAAAAAAGAGAATAAAAAAATATCAAAAGAGGACAAGGTTGAAATAATTAAAGAAGTCACCAGTGAAAAGATAAAAGAAGCATTATACTTGATGAATCCTGATAAATATCCTAGTGTGGATGGCTAATGGAAAATTCTTCCAAAAAAATAGAATATCACTTGGGGGGGTAAGTTATAGAAGTAGTGAAGGAGGTTTTTTTAAAAGGAACTATATTAAAAGAATGGAATAAAACCTTTGTGACCTGATCCTTAAACAACCAAATGCCCACAGGCTTAAACAATTTAGGCCTATTGTTTATTGTAATATACTCTGTAAAATCATCATAAAGATGCTGACAAACAGACTAAAGAAAAGTCCCGGGAAAATTATTAATCCAACATAATATGCTTTTATTAGAGGAAGAACAATAGGCACCAACATTTTACTATGTCAGGAGATTCTTAAAAACTAAAACACTAAGACTAAAGTGAAGAACTGCACTATAAAGATAAACTTGGAAAAGGCTTATGATTTAGTCAATTGGAGTTTCATTTTCATCATTTTAAATGCAACGGGTTATCCTTTATTGTTCAGAAAATGGATTGAAGTTTATGTCACAACAACATCTCTTGTCATCTTAGTGAATGAGAACCCACTAAGTTGGTAAAGCCTAAAAGAGGGCGGAGGAAAGGGGATCCCCTATCCCCTTACTTGTTTATGATGTGCATAGAGCTTTTATCAATCACCATTGCAAGGAATGTGGAAAATTTTTTAGAGTTCCAATACCATCATAGATGTAAAGGTAGAAAAGTAACACATCTAGCTTTTGTGGATGACTTATTACTATTTTGCAGGTTGAAAAGTAATCAATCAACATAGTCTTGTAATCGTTCGAGGACTTCAAAGTTATGTTATGGTCGAAAAGCAATCTGAGAATACAATTTGCAAACCAAAAGATCAAAGAGACCTGGAATCCACCTATCAAGATTGTTAAAAAGAGTAATCCTAACAAAGAATGGTTAAGATTATGTAGTAAGAAAGATAATCTCTAGATGAAGTGGATTCATAATGTCTACATTAAAAAAACATAATCTAAAGATTGGAAATTAAACAAAACATGACCTGGAACCTTAAACAAATCCTAAAGACAAGATAGTAGATGTAGGACCTAATTTTTCCCAAGATTAGGAATGAAGAAAACACAATATTCTGGTTTGATAATTGGCACATTAAAGGACCTCTGTACAAAGTTAAGGAGATACAAAATCTAAAGTTAGTGGTGAACCCTGATGTAAAGGTTAGTGGATTGATTAGAAATAATCAATGGTATTGGCCTTATCATAATAGTAAGAATGTAGGTTTCATAACGGGAAACAAGCCAACTTGCTAAGATATAGACCTAGATGAAGTGAAGTGGATTGCAAAGGGTTCTAAGACATTTAAAACTAACGCATGTAAAGCCTTTCGCCAAAATGAGCCCAGATGCAGTGTGAAATGGAAAACTATATTAATCCTTCATATGCTTTCATACTTTGGATAGGGCTAGTAAGGAAACTACTCACTAAAGATATAATCAAATTTCCCATTACTTCACTAAAGTGTGAACTTTGTCACCATTACCTAGAATATTAGGACCATCTTTTAGTCAAATGCAATTACACATCAAGCAAATGGAACAAAATGTAAGGAATTCTTAACTCCTTGAATGATTTGATTCACTGGATAAGAAACCTCAAAGTGGAAACCAAAGCAATCTATAAAGCAATCAAGATTAGCCTAGTTTCTATAATTTACTACATATGGTAAGATAGGAACTTTAGAATTTTCAAGAAGAAAGCAAGAAGTAAAGATCACCTTTTCTTGCAAATCTATCTACAGTGCAAACTCTCCATGAAAGCCAGAGGACTAACAACAAACCTCTCCACAAACATGTAGGAAAGATGTCGATTAGACTAATTTTCCTAATTCCAACTTGTTGCTAGAAAGTGTAGACTTCCATACTTTTGTAACTTAAGTTATTTTGATCCTTGAAAGGTTGCACATTTAATCAATATCAATATATTACTTAATTTTTGAAAAAAAAACTTGAATTAAAAGGAAGATATATCACCAATTAACGATTTTAGTGTTGAGGGTATTGAGCATTCTATTGAGGATAAAGTGCTTGTTACTTATAGAGTTATCAAATCTTTAAATCAAGGAGTATGAGCTAGAGCAACAAAGGGAGACCATCTTCTATACTAGATGCCACATTCATAACAAGTTATATAGTATATTATTTATGGAAGGAACTACACTAATAGAGCTAGTACTATTCTTATGAGTAAAAGTATATAAAGCCATACAAACTTCAATGACTTAACGAATGTGGAGAGATAATGGTGAACAAATATATGTTGGTTTCATTTTCTATTAAGAGGTATAATGATGAATTACTGTTTAATGTTTCACCTATAAAATTTGGTTATAGACTAATGGGAAGCCCATAGGAATATGATCAAATAATGGTATTGATGGCTTCAATAATAGGTATAACTTTAAGAAGGATGATAAACTAATTACCCTTGTACTTTAACACTTAAGTAAGTATGCAAAGACCAATTGAATTTAAAAAGAGATAATTGAATAACTAGAACACGAAGAAATGAGTGAGAGCAAAAGCTTAATAAAGAGGGAGTTAGATGTGAAAAAAAGAGATAGAAGGAAAGTGATAATCAAAAGAAAGACTTAGTAGTAAGAAAAATAAAGAAGTAAGTAAGTTGCCATGCAAAAACCAATGATATTATGAATACTTATTCTAACTAACCTACGATTATACTTTTGTATAAAAGGTTTATCTCAATGTCGAAAAGCTTGATATGTCTCTTCCTATTATTGTTATTTCCTTATTATAAGAGTATGAGGATATGCTAACTAATGATGTTCTTAACAAATTATTACCACCCATTAGAGAGATCGAACATCAAATTGATTTTGTACTAGGGCTAAACCTGCTTAGAGGAGCAGTCTAAGGAGATAAAGGAGCTTCAAATAAAAGTGGAGTAGTTGATAACTATAGGCTACATAATGGAAAGTAAGATTTCCTTATGTAGTCTTAATGCTTTTAGTGCGTAACAAGGATCATACTTGATGGTTAATTATAGAGATTTTAACAACATAACAGTGAATTATCGACATCCCATCCCTAGATTAAATGATATGTTTGATGAATTTCATGGTTTTTGCATATTTTCTAAATTTGATTTAAAAAGTGAGTATTACCAAAGAAGAATGAGTGAAGAAGATGAATGAAAACTACCTTTAAGACTAAATATGGATTTTATGAATGGTTGACTATGCGATTTGGTCTTATTAATACATTTAATACTTTCATGAGATTACTAAATCATATGTTACATGCATACATAGGTATACTTGTAGTTTTTTAATTTAATGATATTGTAATACACATTAAATATTTAGAAAAGCATATTTATCATTTGAGATGTGTGCTTGATATGCTAAGAAAAAGTTTTATGCCAACCTTGAAATGTGTACTTTTTACATGGAAATGATTATGTTTCTTAGTTATGTAGTTAATGAAAAAGGTATCAAGATAGATAAAGAAAGGGTTAAATCAATTAAGGAATGGATGATATCTAAATCAATAACTTAAATTTTTCAATGTTTAGTTAGTTTCTATCGACGATTTTTTAAGGATTTTAGTTCAATGGCTGCACTA
>JANSVA010000007.1:2180570-2206428 GCA_025504915.1 Erythroxylum reticulatum
TACAGTTGTAATCCAGTATTGGAGACAAAACTTGAAGCCTCTAATCCTATACTAAGTGAAGATAGAAGTCTAGTCAATTGTTTCAGATAGATGAGCATATTCCTTCATACAGTTGTAATCCAGTATTGGAGACAAAACTTGAAGCCTCTAATCCTATACTAAGTGAAGATAGAAGTCTAGTCAATTGTTTCAGATAGATGAGCATATTCCTTCATACAGTTGTAATCCAGTATTGGAGACAAAACTTGAAGCCTCTAATCCTATACTAAGTGAAGATAGAAGTCTAGTCAACTTAAAAGTGAAGTTTAGAATCTCTTCAATAAGATTAGATCAATGAACGGACTAGAAAAGGTCGACATAAGTATTGCCATAAGATGTTGGTCAGGTTCAAAAGTTTGACCATTTTATTTAAAGAGATATGTGAATTCATGTAATAGAAAGAAGATCGTATAAGGAGATCAAACATTTTTTACACGTAACCTTTGAGAGGGAAGAATGAAATGACTGCAACATCTTATGACAATAACAGATCAAGATTTTTAATTGCTTCTATGATAATTGGTAATAAATATCACTATATATAGTTGATACCAAAAGATTTAGGATGTTTTGCAACTTACTGCAATCTACCTTTAAGGTTCTAACTTGGAATACATTAAAGAAGGACATTATGAAGATATACGAGAATAAAAAGAAAGAAATTTTAAGAACATTGTTGAGTATTAAAGGACATATTTTCATTACAACAGACATATGGATAAATGATAACTAAAAAAAATTTATATGGTAGTGACAACATATTATGTTGACAATGATTGGACTTTATGCAATAAACTTTGAGGTAATTTATATTATTTAATGTTGTTATCATTTATTTTTTAATTATGCTATGACTGATTTTTGTCATATATTTGTACATGGTAAGTTCATTTATGTGTTAGCACCACATATAAGTAAAAGGTTGGCAATCGTGTTGGGATTTTGTTTAATAGATTGGAATATTAACACCAAATTGTCTACCATAACAGTTGACAATTATAGTACAAATATTGCTATGATTGAAAAGTTGAAGAATAAGATGCAAGTTGGGAACTTGTTGGTTAGTAGAAGGTTATTTTATATGTGTTGTTTTTGCGATATTCTTAATTTGAATGTGAAGAATGAGCTGGATATGATAAAGGAAGCAATATATTCGATTCAAAATAGTGTTGTATATTAGAGTGTGACATTTAAAGAAGTTGAGAAATTTGAAAAAATTGCACAACTACTATACATTTTGAGTACGAAAATGTTGGTTTTAGATTGTCCAACCAAATGGAACTTAACCTTCAAGATGTTGGAGTCAACAATCCAATATGTTGAGGTATTTACCAGGCTGAGACAAAGAAATTCTAAGTAGACTTGTACACCTACAAAATACCAATGTGAGTTGGCCAAATAATTTTGTGCAAAGTTAGAATTATTTTATACCCCAACTGAATTGTTCTTAGAAATAAAATATATAACTTCGTACTATTGCTTTAGCACTATGTGTGAGACAAAGAACACTTTATGTAATTAGATGTTTGATTACAATGAGGTTATTCAAATTATGACAGAGCAGATGATGGAGAAGCTAAATTCTTATTTGTATGTGATTGAACATATTATTGCAGTCATATATGTGTTGGACCCGAGATATAAGAGGAGGGGTTAATTAATTTTATATATAATGTGTTATATGGTGATTGAGCTCAAGCTTATAAAATTCATGAAAGAAAAAAAATAGTTAGGACTTCGTACAATATGGAGTTAGATAAATATTTGATGGAAGATTGTATGACCGAAGTTGAAGGTGTGCAATTCGATGTATTATTATAGTGGAAAAGCTGTAAAAATAATTTTCCAAACATGCAAATAATTACATGAGATCAATTAACAATTTCATCATCTATTGTTGCTTTGGAGTCTGCATTTAGCACTGATCGATAGGTTATTAGTTCTCATCGTGCTCGACTTCATCCTTATACTGTAGAAGTCCTTATGTGTGCTTGAAATTGGTTAGATGATGAAGATTTTGAGGGTAAACTCTTTCTTTTTAATATATCAATTTCATTTTTTATATTATCTTACTTTATATTATTTTTAAAATTTTGTATACAGTCACAGTTATTGATGCGGTAGTGACTAGTCATAAACACACTCATACTCATCAATCAAGTAAACATTATTTTAATAAAATATTTGATGATGAAGGTATATTTAATTATTTATTAATTATTAACACATATTAATATTCCTTTAGTTTTAATATTATTAGACTAAATATAATGTTTCTACGTATAGAAGAAGTGACACAACTTATTGACGATCCTGATTACAACGATTAGTTGCTCTCTTCACTCTCCACTCTTTACTCTCAGTCTCAGTCTAAAACACTATTTCATGATTTTATCTTGAATTTTTGTAAATTGTATCATTTAAAATATTTAGATAATAATTTTGTAAATTATGTCATCAATTAATAAAATTTGTTATTATCGTCAATTAAATAAACTTCTAACTTTGTATATATATATATTTTTTCATTTCCTATAGTTATATCGTCTTTTATTAATAAATTTGGTTTCCTCTTATTCATTTTACCAATATATATACATTTTATATATTCATTTATTATGAAATCTTAATCTTTATTAATCAATTAAAAATTTTAAATTCGTAACTTCAATTTATTGAAATTTTCACTTTATATATTTTTTATTTTCTATAATCCTATATGCATTTATTAATAAATTTGGCTTCATTTTATCAACATACGTATGTTTTATATATTTATTAATTATAAAATTTTAATTTTTATTCATCAATTAAAAATTTGAAATTCATAACTTCAATTAATTGAATTTTTTACTCTATATTTAAATTTTTTTTCCATTTCCTATAATCATATCATCCTTCATTAATAAATATTTTTTTAATATATTCATTTATTATAAAATCTCAATATTCATTAATCAATTGAAAGTTTAAAATTCTTAATTTCAATTAATTGAATTTTTACTTTATAAATAATCTTTTTTTCATTTTCTATAATCTTATCTTTATAGATTTAGTTTTATGTTATTCATTTTGTTAATATACATAAATCTTACATATTCATTCATTATAAAATCTTAATTTTATTAATCAATAAAAATACATAAGTTTTTTAGTTCATATAATTCTATGCTCTATTATTAAATTTAATCTTATCCTATTAATTCATTTATTATAAAATCTTAATTTTTATTATCGACTTAATTTTGTAAATTCAATTAATTAAATTTTTATTAAAAATTTCAACAAAAAAAAAACTATAAAAATTTCCAAGTCAACCCAAACCCAATCAAACTGC
Organism: Erythroxylum reticulatum; assembly: GCA_025504915.1. NCBI lineage: Eukaryota > Viridiplantae > Streptophyta > Magnoliopsida > Malpighiales > Erythroxylaceae > Erythroxylum > Erythroxylum reticulatum. Next base: position 2,183,947 of record JANSVA010000007.1, read on the forward strand.
AAACCTAATAAGCCCGATCGAGTTGAAACCTTAGGCTTGACCCATAAGACCCGATCAGGCCATAGGCGGGCCAAACCCAAGCCCAGCCAAACTATGTGTAAGTGATCAAAACTCCATGTCTGTCCGATGATTCATCATTCCAAATTTCAGACTTTTCATCAAATTTTGGTGAGAATTTCACTTTTCATTTTCATTTAATTTTACCAGCTGGGCAGGGAGGAACTAAGTCAAATAAAACTTAGGACAATCTAAATTTGGATTCTTCGAAACCAAGGTTCAATGTAACAAAGTAATGAGCATCACACATGCAAAATAAAAAGTTACAACATTGATAAGTTGATGAAGAATGTTGCCCAACCATTAACATCACTTTCCCCTGCAATATATGAGAAATAAACCTGTTAAAACTCTTGAGAGAGAAGCATTTAATGAGATGGATAAGGATGAATGTCAATTCAACTTACGTGCTCATCATCAGAGTTATGTTGTCCCCTTTCAGAAGAATTCTGCCTGCAATTGAAACAAAAGTGACAGAATTAAATAGTATGAGACACAAAAGGACCAGGAAAAGAAAAAGCTAATTACCCAAGGACTTTCTCGTCTTCTTCTTCACACTAACTTCCTCAGCATCATCAAGAACCAAATTCATGTACTCGTCGAAGCCCTATCAATGGAATTATGAACATCAAAATTGTTCAGTAGAGAAAGGTAACATGGACATGACTATTAAAAAAGGAAACAATATCTAAAAATAAAAAATAAAAAACTGATCCAATTAGGATAACCCCATCCAAAACGAAGGCTGCAGGCAAAGAGTTCACCCTTGAATAATCCAAAGTCCTACTAAACAGATAAAATTTCCCTAGACCATCCACATCTTACACCACCCAGAGAGTTGTTTATTAGTTATGAACTATAGGAATCATAGCTACACATATTCCCACTTTGTACTTTACATTCAAAAGACCATAGCTAAGTACTAAGTAAGCTAATTCAGAAGGAGGGTTATTGACAATCTCAACTGTGATATGGGGCCTTTCAGTTAAAAGAAAACTTGTAAAATGATTAAAAAGCCAGTCATACAAATGAAACTTTTCAGTTATGATGATATGTTTGTAACCAAAAAGTTATATTTGGATGGCTGGAAGTTGCATTAACCAGACTAAAAAGTTGCATCATCTGAGGGGCTTCAAAAAGATTGGGTAAGAGACATTCTAAATATTTCACGTCCCTCTTTAAACTAAATACCCAAGACCACAATTAAGATGGAAAATGAATGTTGTTTGTAAAGCATAACAATCTAATACAACTGCCTCATTTTGAATAGAAGAGGAAGTCATAGAATAATGCCAACATTTATGCCATGCTCTTCATTCCAACGTACCTAAGGAAAACTTACCATCTGCCCCGAAACAATAAGGTTCTACATAGTTTATAGGATTTCATAGAGTTACATTCTTGACTTTGAAAGACCTTTTTTTTTTTTTTTGGATATCTAGTCCTCTGTCTCTCCTCCTGTTATCCTCGCAATTGATAATTTTCAATACTTCTAGTATCAAACATTTTTGGTCAACCATATCATTTCTGCCCTAGAAGGTACTCTTAAAAATTGGGCGTAATGTAATTCTTCCTTCCAGAAAGGTCCTAAAAGTTCTGCCATTGGTTCCATTCTCTCTTGGTCTAAATTTATCATGCCAAGGCAGGAAGGAGGTATTTGAAGTTCGAATCTCCCCACAATATAGTCTTGGAGCTAGCACTCAAAATTAAATCATAATTAACAAAGAATGTGCAACAATAAGGAGAAAAACTTTGGTGGGAAAACTATGCCTTTTACAGTTCTCACTGAAGAATGTTGACCCCAGTCATTTGTGAAGTAGGAATACCTTTTGATGGTTGCAGAAGTAATACAAGAGATGACCGGAAGGAAAGAGCTGCCAGGTCAAAGGAAATAGCAAGAATCTAGAATAGGGATGGCAACGGGCCAGGCCAGGCTAGGCCTAGGTTATAGGCCCAATTTTTTTTCTGACTCAAAGCCCAATCAGGCCAGGGGACAAACAATGTCATTTTGGTTAATTGATTATTAAGCCATTGAACAAAAAACATTTTTTCCAACCATTCGTCAGGGCCAGCCCGTTCCTCCCCATTCCAAACCAAAGCCAGTTCAACAGGCTTGGCTCATTAACTTCAAGTCAAGTTGAAAACCAAAATTGCCATCCATAATCCAGATTACTCTATGCAGTGTAATTTTTCTAACAATAAAATCAATTGATCAAATAAAAATCGACGAAGGATTAAAAGGGGTTTTACTCTTTAAATTAATTGAGAGGTCAACCGGAAAGATAAGCCAAAAAGTTGATTGGTAGAAACTCATATGGTGATTCTGATTTCTGAACATAATTTTGTCTAAAATATAGCTAGGTATGATGCTTAGAAAGTTATATACAAAAGACAGAATTCTATTTGATTCTGAGAATATAATAATTAGCACCCAAAAAATTTCTATAATCATTCTAATGACTTAGTTTCTGATATCTAGCTAATAATTATACTTGTATTGCCTTACATATTGCAATCAAGCTCAGGTCTGTGAAGTTTGTCTTTTAGATCAATCAAATGAGTCGTTCATCCAAAAAATAGCAGTGAACAGAAATTATGGAAATTATTGAAGACGAAACTCCAATGAAACATTAAAAAGCAAAATCGCGCAATTAATATTTAAAGTATCAAGGAACTCCCTCAAACATCATTTTCTAAGAGAAGAGTGTGAAATGTTCAGGACATCTAAGCCGTCTAAGGACAGGTAAAATTTAAGCAGTTAAACTCCTCTATCAAACTGAAATTATATACAAAATCAAGCTGGCATACCTGTGAATATAAAACACCCAAGCCACTGGCATTCTCAAATCTAACCACAATCTAACAAATTCAGGATGACAATACTAGGTAACCTCAGAGGAAGGTTCCATTTATTGCATCCGATTGGTCTTTGTACCAAAGACATGGTTCCCCAATATAAATCACAAGAAAGAAAAAGTAATCAAATAGCATTTAGCAAACAACCGAAGCAATTATACACCCACAACAGATAAGAACCCATCCATCAACATCTTCTAACATAAAATTTAAAATGATTATAACCCTAAAGGGCCTAATGAATATCTTGTTCATTAATACTCGTAAAACAGCAAGTTTCCAAGTTAGATAACATTCCAAACAATGGTAAAGAAAACCTTTAAAATGAAAGCAAAATCTTACAATGATACGGCCTTCAATCCTCAAATCCTTCTGCTCAAAAAGCCATATCTGAATGCGAGCTTTCTGCAATACCACAAAGAAAACCTCAAAAATCAGCTACCTCTCTCAAAGAACGAGATTTAAGAAGCAAACGAGAGAAGAAAAGCTCGAAAAATCCGGGATTTACACTTTGAAGAAACCTGAATATCAGGTTCTGGAGCAGCAGAATTTGTCGGGAAAGCAGGCAAACAAGAAAACACAGGAAGAAATTAGAAAAAGTCAAAAGATCACGGTTTAAGAGAAAAGCAATGAAAAGAGAAAAAAAAAAAAAGAAAAAAAGAGGAACTGACAATGGGTTGGGTCATAATCCTCTGGACTTTGGTGCTCGCCATGGTCGTAGGTTTCGGAGGTTTTAGGGACCTGGGATTCTGAGAGAGAAAAATGCTTAAACCCTAGAAAACGTGGTAATCGAGTGTATTTATGTATGGAAGCAGAGACGTGATACGCAGCGTTTCGTTCCTTACATTTCATTATTTAAAATAGTGAATTAATTATGGCATGTCCAAGTTCTTTGTTCTCTGCCTCTGCCCTTTTCCTTGTCTCACACTATTGCTGTCCCAGTGGCCAAATTCTCCAACGCAGCCACTGGTAAGTTCTCTCCGCTGTCCTGTCCATCTACGGCGAGTTTATCATACCTTCATCTCTTACTAATTGTTTTAATTTGTTGAACAGGTTTAAAAGACACACATACACACACACACACACACACACACACACAGACAGACAGACAGATATGAGGTTGCAGGAGTAGTGCCATGAAGATCTATTATCAAAGTTTCAATTCCCTGAACAAGTTATAATTGTTAGGGAGTCCCATCTTTTTGTGTCTTCTTTCTACTTTATAAAGATTCATTCTTTCTCCGTAAAAACCCAAATTTGCTATCTGGGTGTTTGTCTCTTCTCCCTTCTAGTGGTTTATTTCTACATTCCTACCATGCCTTACTATATACAGAGACTTTATAATACTTGCAAAGCTTCGTTCTCGCCCAATGGGCCTGTCTCCGAAGAAGCCCTTGAGAAAGTTCGAAATATGTTAGGTATTTTTCTTTTGCTTCCCCGTCATTTTCCTTACCGTTGTTTACTGAGTATGGTTGATTTTTATTGACCCTTTCTAGCTTAAAATATTGTATTCCCAGCAGAAACCCTTTTTTTTTTTCTTTTCAATTTGATTTGACTTTGTAATACGTAGAGCACAATAATTACTGGTCCACTATGTCGTTCAACTGCATAACGAACCAAGGAAATTTTGCAAATTTGGTTCTGTGTCTACAAACCTACAACTATGGTGATTATTTTTAAGATTTTATAGGTAGGGGGCAGGCTAGAAAAGAAAAGGCTCTGTATTAATGTCTTACTTTTCAGAGAGCTTCATTTGCATAAAGGCACTTGTGTGACTAAGATTCTTGATTCTTAGTACGGGTCGGTGGTTTATTTAATGAAAGATTCTATTTTAAGTGTTTGCAGCCTTAAACAAATACATGATCTTGTGGGAAGATTGGAACAGCTTAGCCTAGGTGTTGGACATGGAAAAGAGTTTGACATCAAATCTAATAACTTGGCATCTATCTCCATGCACAAACTTTGATAATGTGCGGTCCAGCCTTTGTTGATTATACAATGAGTGAAGCTTGTTGCATTGTTATATTGTATCTTGTTAGCTGTCACTGGCCTCATTGTGGAGTAGCATGCCTTCCTTAGAAGCCAAGAACATGGCTTCTGGCGTTTATTCCACAAACATTTCTACTCTAATTGGTTTTACGTAGAATGCATAAGGTTTAACCTTCTAAAGTCTCTTTCTACTTGCTAAGTCCATCAATGTGGCTGTAAGGTATATACTATACTGTAGGCATTTCATAACAATCAGTATATTGCGGATGTTGGCATTTAGAATGCAAAAAACTTGTGATATGTCAGTTAGGAAATTATTAAAGCTAATCGTAACAGAAACCTCCTTTGAAAAATTTTCCAATTTAATGTTTTTGAAAGGAAAAATGTAATCTTGAATCTTGTTGTGGTACACGTTTTAGTAATGTTTTGTTTTAAATTAAGGAAAGAGAGAATTTTCATGAAATTTCTAGCTGTTGGAACTACACTACATCATTTGCTTTACAGGTATTAGCGTTGCTCTCTCTCTCTCTCTCTCTCTCACATTCACTTGCTCACTTTCATGCATATATGGACTTTTATGGATATACACACCTCCTCTTACTCCCCTTTTCTACTTGTACCTGTATATAGTACCCACTTGTGGCCATTTTCTTGCATGTGTGTGTATGTAAGCATTCCTCCACATGGAGGAGATTCCATATGCGGAATGTGCACTGTTTGTTTTTTGTATTTTTAAAATCACATCACTGATCACTATAAAATGTGTTTGGCTTATATTTTTCACAATAGATTTCCATGAGACTATCAATAGAGAGGTCAATACCAATACATAATGGTGAGGTAAACAGAACCATAGAATTCTGAGGCCTTGTCGTAATAATATATCCAGAATTAGCTTAAAATTTTTCTCATGGACACACAGAATGCTGTTTCTAGTATGTTTAGTGGTTGTATTTGAAAGTTTTGAATATAAACAATCAGGTTACATTTAATGGTTAATCTAGAAGAACTAAAATTATCGCTCTTCTAATTCTCCTAGATAATGAAGCATTACAATATTGGAAGGTCATCCTGCCCTTTATGCGATCAAACACTTCCTTATCCAAGACAGGCATTTATTAGAGATTATCATATAAGTTATACAGGGCCTAGTGGGCCATATAAGAGAAATTATGCAATACACAGGGTAATTTTGAATATTTTACTCTTGGGTTGGCTGTTCAAAGCTTAGGCCAATGTCTATATGTCAACATTTTAATGTGCTTCTGATAGAGATCAGGCAAGGACTTATGTGTTTAGGTTTCTTTTCTCTTTAACATGCCTCCAAATTTGAGGTTACTGTTGCTTATCCTGTATTTCTTGCTGATCAGTAACTCAGCAATATTTTCGAAGTTATTTTTCTCCTTTTTCACCATCTGCTAGATGCTGCTGAACAGTTGGTTCTTTTTCCAATCAAAAGTATTAAAACCTTTTAACTTCTTTTTTGTGTTATTGTGGCATATCTAATTTTTATCCCTGCTTAAAATTCTCTTTCAGAGAAAATCAAACCCTCTGATGTTGGTCTCGAACAGGAGGCACAACGGGGACGCAATTGGTCAGGTTCAATGCATGAACGTAATGGCAGACGTCAGACTTTACCACAAATCAAATACCTCCATCTTCATGAGTGTGAAAGCTTCTCTGTAAGCACTATTTCCAGTCAATTCACATGTTTTTCTATTTAGTCAAAAGGCTTCAAGAAATAGGAAATTGTGGTATTCCATCAAAGTAATGCTTAACAAATAATACTAGCTTCTTTTGAAGATTCTACCCTTAGGGTATATGCTAATAATTAAGCAATAATGTCATAGAATAACTGAATGTGTTTGTGCTGCTAGTTTCTGAAAATATCTTGCAAATATGTTATAAACATCTCCAACTTTTGAACATTATAGCTCTGTAATTTTGTGGACAAAATTCATGATAACTGGTGGAGTAAATTCTTATACACGGAAAATTTTCAAGCATGAACTTTGAGTAACAGAAAATAGGTGTGACGTTATGGCCATTTTTCTCCATGAAGTTTCTTTTGAAAGTTGATAAATTTTTAGGGATTGGTCTGTTTGATTAATCTGAATCTACCTTGCCATTGTTGTGCAGGTAGGAATTTTTTGCATGCCACCTTCCTCTGTCATACCTCTTCATAATCATCCTGGAATGACTGTTCTGAGCAAACTAATTTATGGCTCAATGCATGTGAAGGCGTATGATTGGATTGAATTGCCAGAGCTAATTGATCCATTTGAAGGTTTCATCTTTATGCTGAATGCTTTTGAAGTGTTAACAAATTACAAAACTTTGCCACTGCATCTGATTTATGTCAATGATGATCTTTCAATTTCATTTCAGCTTTCATTGGTGCTGATTATTTAATTGTGATTTTCATTTTTCTGATACAAGAAAAGCACGCCAATCCAATTAATATTGATACTCCTTGAGATTTGTCACCAAGAATTTGTATATAGGGAAATCAGAAGGATGACATTGAAGCAAGTCAACATTTACATTTGGACGGATTGGAAAACTACTATATTACTTCTTCCACAGCCCCCCAAATTAGAAAACTAGGAAAACAAGATGATTCTAGTAAGTAACCTCATTTTCATGATAGCATGAGTATTTGGAGAACTGGTCCCCGTGATTTCATCGTGGCTTTTTCTATCTTTGTTAACATGATTTATATCAGTTAAGCTTCTGGTTCCAAAAGGGAGGCGCTAAAGAATTGAGGGACTTAATAGTGTGGGTGGGGCTTGTCCATGTTATAAAAATTCCTCCTCCTCGATCTGCTAGTTCAATTAGGTTGAAATTCTAGTAGATTGATTGGTAAATATCTACTGGTCTACTGTTCTGTTACCAACTTGTTTAGAATAGCCTGTGTTTAGCAGCAATAGTAGCATCTTAAGCATCAATTTCTTGTTACAGTGAACTCTAGGGGATGCTTGGGAATTGTGTTGTTAAACCTTTATCCTGGGAAGATATATTTAAGGATCCAGATGTCTCTAGATGGTCCTTTTGTCCGTATATTGTTGCCTGGCAAGGATTCTAACTTCTGCAAAATCACAATTGCAGCACATATTTTTACCAATGGTGGTGCCTTAAATTTCAGTAGTATAGAAACTTAACTGGAAGTATGGTGCAGAGTGGCAGAATCTGCGGGACTATAATGAAGTTCTTGTATGTTTAATTCTGAGTGCAGGAAATGGTGGAGTAATTTTCTGGGTGAGAAAAAAAAATGAGTATCAGAGTACAATCTTCATAGCTAAAGCTCATTTGAAAACTTGGTTGTCTCCTTTATCATACCCATACTAATTTCAAAACAGCTGAGAAAGAATGGTTTTGAAGCTTAGTTGTAGCTTATTTGGTTGTTCTTGCCCGTAAGTTAACATTTTCTTTTGTATGGCCCTATTTAGCACTTGTTTTGTGGTTTGCAGCAAGACCTGCCAAGCTTGTTAGAGATGAAGAGATGGTATCTCCTAGTGGAACCACTGTTCTTTATCCAAACAGGGGAGGCAACATTCACTGTTTCCGGGCCATAACACCTTGTGCAATATTTGACATCCTATCTCCACCCTACTCTTCAGAGCATGGTCGACATTGCACTTATTTTAGGAGGTCCCCAACGTCAAGGAGGGATCTACCTGGTAATATTTCATGACCGTTCTCAAATATAGTAATGTTCATATCATCTTTAGATGATGATGCTTGGGGTTTATACTAATATCAGTAATTTTAATGCCTTTCAACTGTTTGTATCTAAATGAAGGCGAGCTTGAGTTGGAAGGAGTAACGATCTCAGATGTGAATTGGTTAGAAGAGTTTCAGCCTCCCGACAACTTTGTGATTCAGAGAGGGGCTTACAAGGGTCCTGTTATTAGAACTTGAGAGAAGCGCTTTTGTCTTCATCATGAATTAAAATGGTCAATAACATATTTGAGGAGATTGGCAATAATCATTAGTAGTTGTCATTTAAGAAGGCATTTAACTTGTACATATTCACCGTATGATGGTTTCTTTTTATTATTGACCTGACCTCACAGTTAAGTTGTTAGACAGTTGAATGATAGTTGAAAGAAACTGGTTGTCCAAACAAGTGCACCTCCTAACATCATGATGCCTCCACTTAGCTAATCTAAATTCATGGCATTTTATTCGGTTCATTACTGCAACTGCTTTTGATTTGGATACAACAGCTGAAAGGCTTTTAAGAGATGGGGGAAACAAATAGCAACAACTGCAAGTAAAAGAATACCACGGGGAATGCCGTAGTCCTAATAGTTTATTTTCATGCTCAAACTTGTGTGTAAGTGAAACGATAGGTTAACACCAAAAGTAAAGTCTCAACCATGGTAGTTGAAAGGAACGAATTGGCCAAGAATAAATGAAAAAGAAATGCCTACACGTTCACAACACACTCTTTTCTCCAAGGGGTTATCTTCGAGGCAATTGTCAATGCAATTATAACCACCAACATCATAGCTGAAGCTGTAGGTCAGCTAAGTTAGTTAGGACCGTACAAGCATGCAAGTTAAGTTGTATATATCAGTTGTGATGTATGTAACAAGTGTCGGGGGCAAATAACAAGGAATCTAACAAGAGGGCATGTTAAGCAATATTTGATATCTTCACCATTAACTTATCCAACTCAAAGAGAAAGATATCAAATATCTAAAATTTCTTTTTGTATATTATATAGATGTTCCGATCCGCAATGTCCATGATTGGATTGGGATTGAGGTTGATATAATACAAATGGTGCATCAAGGGCATTTTCTTTGTACATAAGAAGCTCCATGCTCATCATACCTGCAAAAAGTGTAATGTTTCGGACCAAAATTTTGAACATATTCATTCAAAAGATCCGTCATTTAATTTAAGGAGGCTGGGATAACAAAACGCATTCTTTTACTTGTAACTTATTACTCGCACTATGATATTTCCGAAACAACTTACTCAGATTTGGAGAACCACATCTGCTGAAAGGAACCAAGCGACGCCAGTATGCTCCCTCCTATCCAAACACTGTTTCATAACCCCAGAATAGACATTGTATACGAGAATGAGAGAATATTAAAGCCAATAAAATATAGGCAACGTATGAATAAAGGTATGAGTTTTGGTCTGGTCGCAAAACAGTGTTTCAGATCATATTACCAGTTTGCCAAATAAAGCTACAGTAGTTAATACATTTAGGAATGGGGAAAAAAAAAGCAATAAACATAGCATGTAGGAAATGGCCACTCCATAAAAATTCATGTACTGGATCACCAAAATTTGTCTAGAGCAAGGCCATCCTCCATATATTCTACAATATTAGCCAGCATTCTGTCTTACAACTATAGCATTGTACCACCAGGCGAAACAAAAAAACTGAAAAAGTTAACAAGCTGGTAACATGAGAACCGAAAATCTTGCAGACAAATCCTGTCAATTGTAGTTTCTAAAATCAGTAACATGGAGAAAAGAAAACAAACCTAAATCTCCTTTCAGTTGCATTTCCACTGGCCAGCACTTTAACTCTAGCAGCTTGAGGTGATTCCTGCATATGGTTAATCAGTGTTTATTATAAGGCAAGGGAAAAGTAGAGATAACTATAATATAATTGCATGGACACCTGCACTAACCAAACATATGTTCAGATTTATATGAACGTAAGAAGGAAAAGTAAGCATATTTTTCCTTATAGTTGCCATCTTGTTCATTTTTGGCTCTTTCTTGCACCTAACTAGTAGCATTCATCATTAGAAAAAAGGTTGAAATTCCACACTCCAATTATAGGTACAGAGCAGACTTGCTGTGCAAGCTTTCTTCAGGAGCTAATGAAGTAAAAAAAATAAAGATTGAAAGAAAAAAGCCATGAATAGCGACAACCATTTAGTATGTGGAATTGTTATAGATGCAAACACCAAAAATCAGCATATGTAACATTAAACCATGTTGACAAAAACAATATAGCCGTACAGAGAAGCAGGGAGGAAAAATGGGACCTCAAGCAAATCTTTCTCTAGACGTTCCTTCAACTGTTGCATTGATGCTGTGCCACCAGAAAGCTGGATCCAAAGATGAACGAAAATGGACAAATTCATTAAAGAAGTAAAACCCAGAAATTCAATATTCATAAATTTGCTAACAGTAAGCATGCCACAACCCACAATGTCCACACAAAATATATGACCACTTGAAAGAACTAAAGCAAGATCCATACATCCTAAGCACTCTCCCTCACCTGTCAATGGCAAGGTGCCTTTATACCTCCTCTCTTTGCAGATTGCTTAATCAATTATAGGATTATCTTTCAACATACTGACTTGATATTTTCAAAGGCAAGTCATGTTTCCATCATTGGCTGAAAGGTATCTATTAACAAAATGTACATAGATATATGTTATTTGCTACTTCATACAACTAGAAATTTGAGAAATTCCTACCTATGAGCTCAAAATACAACTTATTTCAGTCTGAAAGAATCAATCGAGACAATCACAATTAGAAATTCCTACCATGTGTGAGAAAAGAAAAATAAAAATGATGCAGAGAGCTACAGTGGCTTTACCAGTATACTACTAAAAAGTTCTCTCCTAATGTCCACATCACACTTATTAATGCTTTCCAGAACCTGCAGGAACCAACAGATAATAAAGGGAAGCTGTGGATATAAAAACCTACGTAAGCTTATTTCAAATAGAGAAATGTAAGTCAATCCATGAATTTACCATTTGTGGTAAACCACGAACATTAGACGTCATCTCCGCATAATTCTCCATACCAGGAATTGTCTAATATTTAAATTCAGAGAAATAAAGGAATTAAAAAGAAGCTGCAAAAACTTCCCCATCGAATGGGTGAAAGAATCAACAAATATGACCGCTCACAATTAATCGATCAGTCAAACAGTACAACTATTAGGCATTTCAAACAAACATCAAAGTTGGGTTAAAAAAATTAACTTCCCCATCGAATGGGCGAAAGAATCAATAGATATGACCGCTCACAATTAATAGATCAAACAGTACAACTATTAGGCATTTCAAACAAACGTCAAAGTTAGGTTAAAAAAAGTACAATATCTAGATTTGATGCAATTTGTGCTCAGTATACATGAGATATCAGAAATATTGAATGATGTTCAAAGGTTCTTTATAACTACATACTATATCACAATTTAGAATTTTAACCCTACAACCTTTCATATTCACACACGTAATAAATCCAAATATTTCCCATCACAAAATGGGTACTTAAATGTACTTGTTAGAGTCCAATTATGACTGGGCATTAATAGAAAAGCCTATCAGTAATCAGTCATTCAAACAATTTTGTATTACATGATCGAAATTTTCTAACATCTAGGTTCACATATTAAAAGCTGTAAGCTACAAACCTGAACCAGAGATGGGTTGAACAAGACATCTGGAATCTTGAATCTATCAGCGCCAATTTCAATAATCCTGATTAGCATTGGGATACGCAGGAAAAAAACTTTCAGCCAGCCAGGAGTGCAATAGGAAAGATGATAAAACATCAAATTGAGGTGCATGATACAGTAAGAAGCTTACTGTCCATCAGGAAGCTCATAAGGAGTCATTGGAATATTTGAATATGCCACTTCTGTGTTTTCGTAGTTGTGATAAGAGAAAGAGAAAGATATTAAATAAGACCATATACATCAATGCATATGAAATCTCGAAGGATCAAGAAACATGTTAATGTTTTATGTGCAGCAGCAAAATCAACTTAATGAGCAACAATACATGATTGTCACATTCAGCAAAGCGGAAGATTCATCACAATTTGCTAAGGGCACAGTCCATTTCCCTCTAATCCATTCAAATCTTCTGAAATTCAGATTGCAAAGAAAGCCAAGCCATCATGCTTACAGCATTGTTTTAAACCAAAAGGTGAAACAATTGACCTAATAGCTTGGAATATGAGTCATGTAACGCCACTAGAGACCATCTAGGAATAGGCCTAAAAGTTATCATTTCATTCTCTCATGTTTCACAAAATAGGTTAAATAAAATCTCAAAAGCTCAACAAATCATGTACTACATACTCAAACTTGTCATTAGGTTTACAAGGTTTTACACCTATTTCTCATAATTATAGACCGTTAAATTATTTTAACAACATTAAACATCAACCTCCCAGCACCATAACATTTCAAGAAGCAAGGCCCATTTAAAAGTCTGTTAAATAGGAAATTTTAGTTTGAATAATGATACACAGAACCATGCAATACAAAATTAATTTAAATCTCCAGCCTCCACAACCTAGGAAATGCTGCAGAAGCAGAGAAGGAACATGGATTGCAAGAGAAAAATAAATTACATACAAAGATTAAAATGCAGCTCTTTAAGATGACATTAAACTACAGATCTTCATGATTTTATTTCACGTATCTTTCAACCATCCACAGAAACGTGAACAGAATTGCAGAAAATACTTGGATTAATCAACAGCAGCACTATTTTTAGAATTGTAGCATCCAATTGAACTGACTACAATTTCAGTTTCTTGCAATACTAAAAAAAACTTTTTTTATTCCACTGAAGTCCTCCAACTGCTGAAGGCCTTCATCTTTAACTCTGTTAATCAATTGCTTTTCATTAGTAACTCCATTCATAAATATTATCTATTATTTATCCTAAAAATATAAAGGAACTGTAAATAAACACGAAATATGCAGCAGGACTAACAAAAGTCATTGTCCCACTAAGAAACCAATATATAGGAGGATTAGAATCATTTGCTTTATTTCTTACGAGGCGAAAAAACAAACTTATGGACTGAAAGGAAAACAAATAAGCTTTGTCCTAATAATTAAAATGGTAGTAAAACTTCCATAATCTATGATCAAGACATGTATCTATGTTGACAAATCAAAGAAGAGATCAACTCTGCAAGTTCATTACAAAAGTGCATAAATATTGACCAGTAAAATGCATGAAAGGTTGTATACCATCATATGGTGTATCAGGTGCTCGACAAACGCATTCCTTGATGTCACTTGCAATAAGCCTCTGAGGTACAAAGATTGCAAAACAGATATACTATGGAATAAGAAATCAACTGATAAGAATGTTCTTTCATCTCTACAAGGAGGAACATTCCATAACAGACCTGTGAATAGAGTTTGTAGCTTTCTGTTGTATTTGGAAAATCAAGATCCACTATCTGTGAGGTTCAACAAAATGAATGAGAAATTGTCTCGAGCAGTTGTACAGGGGATATAAAATCTCCAGAACTTCACATCACTAACAGAACTACTTTACAATAAAAACGAGAATCTGTCTAAAAATGAAAATGCTATTACTAGACAAAGTCAAGAAAATAAGTTAAAAACCAAGATGTGCTATGGTGAGGTTCTGGGAATAGGAAATGTCAAAACAAGGTGTATTATACAATCTCAATAACTACAGAACAACAATGACCACGCTCACAAAAAGATTATGACGATTTAACTGAACAAAAGAATGTAAGATTAGTATTACAATACACAATCATAGAAAACATAATCTAATTGCCAGGTCGCATAAAAGAATGCACATTTTCCAGTACTAAGTTGAAATTTGCAAAGACAAGGACATAACATATCTCTAGATCCTGATAGATGCAATAGCTAGTACAGATAAGAAGAGAACTGACTAAATGATAATTCTTGAACTTCTGGCTGATAGTTTGCAAATTCCATCTGTTCTTCTAGGTAAGCCCACTTAATAAAAGTAATGATCATTTCATGTAAACAATAATCTCCTGAAACTGGGACCACCAATCAACACAGAGAACTATGACAACTATCAATGGCATGTTAATCAATATTGGATTTAGTTAATTAGGATATTGATCTATTGTAGAAACAAAAGGTTTGCAAGAACTATATTTTTGATACTGGTTATTATCAGGTAGAATAATTATTGCATGAAGCCTCTTCCTCTTTTCTTGCAAGCTAACTTAAAGGGAGATATAAGAAACCGATGTGTCGTAGGTGATGATGAATTATGGTTTCAGTCACCGTTCTACTTGCTCACTATCAATCCTTTCCACTCAGTTAGTTCAATATTTCAAAATGTTAGCCAACTGTATGATGGTTGCAAGGTTGGTGAGCTTGTAGCAAGTAATTCAACTGATAAATATGAGGGGAAAGGGTGTTGTGGAACATCAACGGGTAGAAGCAATACAAGACTTCCCAATGAGCCAGGTTAACAATGATCAAAAGCGTCTGTTCGAATTCTAGTTTTATTTTTGCACGGATACTCTTCTGGAATTAAGGAAACAAATTCTCAGATCTAGTCATCAAGCAATCCCTTCAAATCATATATTTGACATTCTGTTGAAAACTACAGTCTGCACCCTTTCTTCATCGCATACAAGCGTCGTCAATTTAACTTCGACTAGTGTGCTATAAGCACAAACAAATCCTTCCCTTAAAAAAGTAAGTGGAAAGGAATAACAGTTGAAATAGACTTAGCACATATGAAATTCTATGTGGCATAGCTGAATATAGGAGATTTGAGAAAGAGACACTTAGGTAAATACAATTTGAGTTATATTTCAATCACACCTGAAACTCTCCAGGACGTATTTCTTTTCTCTTGAAAGAATACCTGGGCTTTATCTAAATGAGAAGCAAAAGATCATCATCCAAAAAACATACAGTATGTAAGATAATTCAAATTAACTCACCTTTAAAAGTGAATGTTTATCAATGGTAACTCACCGTGATTCCTTTACCCTCTAAACTTTTGATCAGGCAATCAGTAAGAAATTCTCCCCCAATAGGAGAAGTGCCCACTGCCTACAGAAAAAGTAAAAGGGAGAAAAGTTTGTGCCTAGTTATTCAATGTATATAAACTTGGCAATTTACATGTTCCACTTGATAATGACAAAGCCAGGTACCTTCTGAAGGACGTAACCATCATGTACTGGGACAATTGTTGTTGATCCTCCACCACTGGTAATAATGTTACAAACCATCACTACTTAAAGCAAAACAAGATAATACGGGATTAAACTTTAGAGAACATGATTACTTAGGAGTGTAATAAATAAAGGGCACTTTACATTTCTTTATTGTGCAAAAGAAAATATCGAAAGAAATCTTCAGAACCATAAATCTTTAGACATCTATCTACAAGATCAGCACACAGCTAAAGTACAAATTCATCAATCCAAGCTGATATAGCACAAAGTATAGCAGCTGCAATTTCAAGCCTTTGACTTCCTAAGACACAAAAATGGATGAAAAGATGGCTTTATTATTTTCATGTATACATCACCATGTCAATGCTATAATTAACTTTACTTTTAGGCTATGTTTCATCCTATAGCCACAGTCATAACATGTGAAGGCAAATCAAGACTTTGGAAAGATTGCTCCACATTGAAACATGAACTCAGCTATTCTTATGAAATGAATGACAGGAAAAATATGACAACGTAATGAAAACAATAACAAACTTGCAACCCGGATTTTTCCGTAAAATTACTAATGAAAACAATAACAAACTTGCAACCCCAGATCTTTCAGAATAAAGGTTACCCCTTGTCATTGGATAACTGCTGACATGGCAGCAGCAAGTCAGTATACAATCTTTTGCAATAACTAGGAATCCTATCACACCCAAGGCCTACTTCAATTTACCAAACAAAGTCTGTCACCATAAAACTTTACATGCCAAGTGAGCTAAGAAAAGGAGATAGATTCTGTAATCAATATTTTTGAAAAATGTACCTATCAACAACTAGTGATGTAGCACGCCCAGAAGCAAAAGATGTGAGAACCTGGGATTTTCAAATATTTCATCAACAAATTGTTAACAAAATGTATTAGGATATCACCGAACAAAAATAATCCATCATCACTTTAAAAAAATGAGTACAGTACAAGTCGGACATAGAGACAGAATGGATTAGGGAGGTACAGCATTTTTGGCCAAAAATAATGCAGGAACATTGTACTTTTCAAACATAATCTCTGCTGTCCTGTCATACAAGCAATTAAAAAACCATTATCAGCAAATATCAAAGCAGAATGATAATACTACCTAGTCCTTCCTTCACATATCTATCATAGAACCAATGAATAAGAAGATACTATAAATACTGGAGTTAATAGTGTATAAAGGATCGACTGACACATTGCACGAGGTAACAGTTTACCTTTCTCTCTGTGGCTGAGTGTTGGATGAAGGTTCTGCAAGTAGCACCGGGTGTTGCTTAGGATCAACTAGTAGACATGTCCTAATAGGCATGGAGAAAAAGTTTGATCACCAACAAGCACATAATAATAAAAAAGAAGAATAAGACATACACTAAATACTAAATCCAGAGTTACCTGAGAGCATGGTCCCATATACTATCCACAATATCCCAATCAACAACAACTCCATCCTTTAAAGGGGACTGTACCTGATGAAACAGCAAAACAAACAACATCAAGAAAACCTGTCCCGTTGCCTACAAAAGTAAGTACAATGACAAAATACAAAAATTTTAGAAAATAAAGACCTCCATATGGTCGCGGCGAAATCCTAAGGACTGTGATCCCACATACAATTTAATGTTTGGCTTATGCTTGTCAGAATCATTCTTGGCGTCCTTCTTCTCATTATTGTTAGAATCGTCAAGTTCCATTTGATCAATTGACCCAACAACCTTTGGAAATTAAAGAAATCAAAATATGAATGTGAAAGCTCAAAATTTTATACCACAACGTGCAAAAAATTAACAATATGAATGGAGAGACGGAGAAAGAAATACTGACTGAAGGGAAGACGGCTTTGGGGGCATCCTCGCCCGCATAACCAGCCTTGCAACTGTGATAACCCAGGTCAATTACTATAGCTGATACCTCGTCTGTTGTTGACACATAAACAAAGATTTCATTTGTCTAGGAATTCAATATGAACAAGAAGCGTCGTAGAGAGAGGTTTGTTCACTTACCACCTCCATACATTGTTGCAAAGTGAGGGGAAATCGAGTGTGGTCCGAAATGAGTTCTATTTTAGGGTTTTAGGGTTTAGAAGTTAGGCGCAAAATTTTGAATTGGGGGAGGATTTCGGGTCAATGTTATAAATGTTTTAGTTCCGGTTCAATCCTGTGTCCATATCAATCAATATTGCATACTATTTTAGGTCATTTTTTTAATTATAAAATATATCTTAAAATTTTTAAAATTATAAAATAGTCTTTAAATATATTATACTATACAATTTATAATTTTACATCAATTTTTCTCTAAAAATTATAAATAAAAATCTTTATTTATTTCTATTAATATTGTTTATCACATTCGCATATAAATAATAACTATAATTAATATAAAAATAAATTATTTAATCATCATATAAATATAAAACTAAAAATAATACAAAGTATCTAAAATATTACAATTTTATCATATAATAAATAACAATTACATCAAAATATTAAATAAAAAATAATAAAGTTTCATAACTCTATAAATATTGTAACAAAGTTCGTGCTGAAAAAACAACCAACTTGAAATAAAAACATTTATAGTCATATTTATATTACGTATATAATATTTAACATATGTATTAAATATAAGTGAAATTAAAACTTAAAATTTCATTCAATCGAATCTCTGCTCAAATTAGATTGACCTCAATTTTCATTTGGTACAAAATATTTATCGTTGAAAAGAGTCTCATCATCACTATCATTCAAATTTATTGCACCAAATGATATGTTAATACTTTCTTATCCAAATTTATCTTTCAAGTCCCTATCACATATGAAACTTGGTTCCTTAGAAACTTAATATGTCAAAAGATTGATATGGTCAAGAAAAACTGGATCTACAGAACAACTTGTTTTATTAAGAGTCTTAATAAAAAAAATAAATTACTAAAAAATTATATTCAACTTAATAATGATAATAACATATATTTCTCGAAATTTTAAATTGTATCAAACAAAGACCAAGTTATTCAATCTTTTATGATCTAATATATTTCTTTAATTGGAATATATGAATTTAAACGTATTCTAATTTCTTTCACACCTTGTTGCACTAACACATTGACACATAATTTGAATTGCAAACCTTTACAATTTTGAAATACCATTTTTGAATTGATCCTACCAAGCAACAGTAAGACAACAAAAGTAACATTATAATCAAAATAAAGTAATCATTAATTTCCAATATGTAGCAAAAGTAATATAATATATATATAATCACACGCACTTAGATTAAGTTTGTCTCTTTAACGAATTGTAACAGGTATCTCAAAATCACAATAAGCATCTTTATAAACCTCCATTTGTGATCTTAGGAGATCTTGTATCACCTCATGAGCAACAATTGTTGTAATAGTTAATAGAATTCTCCTATTATTTCAACTTTCTTTATAAAACTTGGTATGAAATTGACATTAGCATTCAAAAATTTCCTAGCTGCAATCAATAGAGAGTAAAGTTGTCTTTTTTATATCTCACTAATGACTGAAAGATAAGGTGTATACAAAGAAGACTTATTTTTCATATTGGCCTTAACTACTTCTTTCACCCTTTCTATGGTATCATAAAATTAACCCATTATTGCTTTTTCATTATTATCAGCCAAATGAAGTACTCTTATCGAAGGCTTACAAACTCGAATCACTTCAGCATTATACTTGACATATTAAGACACGAACCATTTATCACTTGTAAATATGTCTTAACTTCTTCTTCATCATAACAAAAAATTGAAGTGATAAGAAATTATTCACAAATCTTGTGATAGCACAATGTTACAAATTCTTACCATTAATAAAATCATTTCTCATCAACTTTAGGACCCATGTACTTTTATAGATGAACATGATCACTTTTTTTTATTACTTTTTGTATAGTTTCATCAATTATAAGAAAATATCTAGCGTCTCATATTTTCTAACATCAGGTTAATGCAATATGCAATATAAGGAGTCTAATAAAAAGAATTATACTTGCTTTGCATTATTTTCCTAACTGCTTTATAAGCATAATCATTTTCAAAATGAACTAAACAATGTTTTCTAGCCTAACTCCATTCACAACTTCATCAAATATCTGAAACAGAGTACCAACATTTCTAACAAGGTCGATGCATCTTTAGACTTCAGAAAACTTATCCTCTTAGCAAACTAAAAAATTGATAATAGGCTCATGTCTTCTATTTACCGAACCATCACACATGATTGAACACATATAAGTTATGTAAATCATTCTTCTTTTATCTAAATTATTGTTTAATTCATAAATATAGATGCCAACAAGTTTATATTTGTAGTCATCAATTGAAAGAACTATATATCCTAAACCGTAAAAGGCAATAGTATCCTGTATAGGCTGGTAATAATAATATTAGGCGGCATTGAATGATATACTTGAATCATACTACCATCTAGCCATTGCTATGTCTACATTATGAGCCGCTTCTTTAGATTATAAGGCACTATAAATTGAAGGTTGAGCTCTAGGAGTTGTTCGCGATGCAAAAATGTTAGACATTTGTCTTTTTCTTTTTCTCACATCATGTTGAACATTCCTTTCTTGCCATGTAGGAATACTACCACCTTTTCAGTCTTTATCTTTCTTATAGTGATACTTTTCAAGTAAATTCTTTGTTTGACATTTCAATTTATGGCTTATGTTTTGCAAGGCTCTACATCACCTTTGTTCCTAACTAAATGTTTCTTTAATTTAGTGATTTCCCTAACTTTCAAATACTTGTTATAATACAAACAAATGGTATAGTTCTTCATTCCAAGAACTAATCTACCATGAGTCAAAGTTGGATCATCAAATCTTTCTAAAATAGATGAATTATCACAACTATTTGAACTCCCCCTCTAATTTTCTATAAAAATAAATGAAGATATATGTCAAAATTAAGTTAATAAATTCATACTCAAAACTAAAGTTTTTGTATATAACATTGTTTTATAATTGTAACTAATGCAATATTCAATTATAAGCATATCTAAATAGACTTTATCTTACATATTTCTTTATGATAACATACATTACAAAAATGACTGTATTATACTACATAAAAAGAAATCATTTTTATTTAAATATTTACAATTTCATATTATGTTGAGTAATGAGTATTCCCTCATAAATCAATGCTTATCTTAAAAGCCATTTTAAAGGCATACGAAATAAGAAAAATTTACATACTATTTTCTATCATGTATTTAACCACCCATAAAATAGGATGATGAATGTGTATTTATTACCCATAAGATAGGATTAATATTTGT
Source organism: Erythroxylum reticulatum (assembly GCA_025504915.1). Taxonomy (NCBI): domain Eukaryota; kingdom Viridiplantae; phylum Streptophyta; class Magnoliopsida; order Malpighiales; family Erythroxylaceae; genus Erythroxylum; species Erythroxylum reticulatum. Next base: position 2,205,141 of record JANSVA010000007.1, read on the forward strand.
AATATTATTTCTTAATGACAACAGTGAACAATATAAAATTGTAAACATTTTATTTTCTTAACCTAGTTGCATGTATTAAATGATTTAGTTATATGTTAAATCATATATTAAATACTTTTTTTACAAATAATAATTAGTAAATTGTATGTTTCATATAAATCAATTGTCAAATTAACAATTTAACAAATAATATGAAAAATCAAATAAATAAAATTTCATTTCTTCGTAAATTTACAACATCTAATTGTGTATCAAGTATAGAAAAATAAATTCAATAGCATAATCTATTTCATAATTTTAACTTCCTTGTTTTATAAATTTATCTCAGTTTTCCTTTCTGAAACAACTTTCCTAGATGTAAATCTATTAAATGTTCTTGAACCATAAACAATTTGCACAACCAATTCTAGATAACAAATTCCATATTTCCAATTCCAATTCCCAATTCCCAAGACCAATTCATATTTTATAAATCATTCACAAATCATAATACATATAACCAAAAAACATAAAAATTAGACAAATAGCAACTAAGTTATGCGTGTTAGGTCACGAGTCAAATAGATGTAGATTTGGAGTTGTGGGGACTGGGGAGTGGAGAGATGGAGGTGGAATGGTGGAGTGTGAGTGGTATGAGTGAAGACTGAAGGAGGTGCTGACAGTGTGTAAGTAGCATGGGTGAAGACGTTGGGTCATTGGATTATAGATGGAGGTGTTGACAGTGAGTGATGATTGAAGTGTTGAGAGTCCAGCCTTATTTTAAGATCTTGGATGATGTGGTGGATAAGATTACAGTAGGTATACATCAGCTTTAAAAGATAAAGATCATATGAGAGGATTATTTAAAGATAGCGGAGATTTTCATGGATATGGATGTATCATTCCTAGATAGATATAATCTTTTGTCTTGTTAGTTGTGATGTAAATAAATTCTATCAGATAGAGTCATATTTAGATGATCATGTCATCTCATAATAGTCATATTTAGATGATGATGTCATCTTTTTAGATAATGTGATGTAATCTGATTAAGATAAAAGGTGATTTACCTAGTTAAGTTTAGTTAGGATTCTAGCTAGAGGTGCCTATAAATAACTCATTTAAGCCTTACTCCACACATGAGATAAAGAGTGTGGCCATAACATCCAAAAGTGACTAAAACAGAGAGAGGGCAAAGAGGGTTATATTCTTATCCTTGTTTGTTTATAGTTGGGATTAGTTTGAGAGTTTGTTAATTGTGATATTAACTTTAGCTTCGATAGCAAAACTTTGTGAGATAACTTGTTGT
>JANSVA010000007.1:2206434-2230630 GCA_025504915.1 Erythroxylum reticulatum
TAGAGCATGAAAGGTCAACTTTTCTTATCCTTATTAAGTTTAGTAAATTTATTTGTCAGGTTGCCCCGTGGTTTTTTCCCTCTATACTAGAGGGTTTTTCATGTTAAATCTTGGTGTTTGCTTCATTGTTTAGTTTCTTCTCATATTTTCTGCTACTGTAATAAGGAGAGTTCTTTCCTATCGTTAATATTTGGTTGATATTTTAGAGAATTATGTATTTGTCTCGTAATAAGTAGTATCAGAGCCATTATGATGGAAGGTGGAAACAACTATATAGTCAAGGTAACATCATCAAATTACTCAATATGGAGGCCCATGATTGAGGATCTTCTGTATTGCAAGGATCTCTTTGATCCTATTCATGTGGACAGAGGTATGAAGGATGATGTTCCTTCAAAACTTGAAAAGATGTCAAACAAAGAATGGGGAAAATGAAGCAGAAAACTCTGGACACTATAAGACAGTGGATTCATATAAGCATATTCAACCATGTGTCTCAAGAAATAGATCTTTTTGAGCTATACAAGAAGATAGAAGATTTGTATGAAAGGAAGACTGCTCACAACAAGGCCTCTCTGATTAAGAGGCTTGTAAAGTTGAAGTTAAAGGTTGGGATATCAGTTTCGGAGCATCTAAGTGATTTCCAAGACATAATCAACAAGTTTAATACGATGAAGATCATCCTTGATAATGAGATTCAAGCTCTATTCCTATTGAGTTCGTTAAGGGATAGTTGGGAAATGCTAGTGGTGACAAGTAGTAATTCGGCTCCTGAAGGTGTGCTCTCTTTGCGTGCAATCAAAGAGAGTGTGTTTAATGAAGAAATTAGAAGAAAGGAGATTAGAGCTAGCAAAGTGTAGGATTTCATGACAAAAAGTAAGGGAAAGAACAAAAGTAGGGGTCTCAATGGTCGTGGCAAGTCTAAAAATAATTCAAAGTCGAAAGTTGACAATGACATGAAGACATGCCACTATTGCGATATGCCAGGACCTATTAAGAGGTTTTTTTATAGGTGGAAGAGGGATTAGAAAAAGGAAGCTCATCAAAATGATGATGATGATAATAGTGTAACTGCAAAAACTTCAAGCATGGATGATAAGATGTCAATAGTTTGTACAACTAATGAATGCTTTCATGTCAGCAATGTTGGTTTAGAATGGCTAATCGACATGAGAGCATCTTATTATTGGGAACTTAATAGGAGTACTTCTTAAGCTACAAGAGCAGAGATTTTGGGAACATCAAGATAAGAAACCAAAGTTTCGCTAAGATAATCGATATGGGTGATATCCAAGTTCAAAAAAATGTTTGATGCTTATGACCTTAAGAGATGTACGACACATCCCCAATCTAAGGCTGAGTCTTTTATCAACGAATATGTTAAATCAAGAAAGGTTTCAACATACTTTTGAGGATAAGAAGTAGAAATTGTCCAAAGGCACAATGATGGTAGTTTGCGGAGGGGCACAATGATGGTAGCCCGCGGAGAGTTATGTAACTCACTATATAAGACACACTTAATGTATGTGATGATGGAGAACTATACACAACCGAATAGGAATCTTCACTAAATTGTGGCATCAACGATTGGGACACTTGAGTGAGAGGAGATTAAAGTTAATGGCTAGAAAATCCTTTATCCCAGTAAAGAACTCACAACTACTTAGTCATTAAGATCATTACTTGACTGGAAAGCAGTATAGAGTCTCATTCATGAGAAGATCTACAAGGAAGTCAGAATTGTTTAAGTTGATGCATTCAGGGTCCTATTGAGGATGAGTCACTAGGAGGTAACGTATATTTTGTTACATTTATTGATGATGCTTCAAGGAAGACTTGGGTGACTATGTTGAATTCTAAAAGTCAAGTGTTTGAAAATTTCAAGAAGTTTCAAGTAATGGTAGAAACGGAAGCTGAAGTGCCTGCAAACTAATAATAAAGGGGAGTACACTTCTAACATGCTTGAAGAATAATGTACATCGCATGGCATCAGATATGGGAAAACCAAACCAGGGACTTCACAGCCTAATAGGGTTGCAGAAAGGATGAACATAACAATTGTTGAGAAGGTTTATTATATGTTGAAGATGTCTATGTTGCTAAAGACATTATGGGGAGAAGCAATTCGAACTACAGTCTACCTAATTAATCGAGCTCCCTCAGTTTCAATGAATTTTGAGATTCTTGAGGGATCGTGAATTGGCAAGGATCTCATATATCATCACTTGAGAGTTTTTGGCTATAAAGTATTCAAACATGTACCTAAGGATTAGAGAAAGAAGCTTAACTTAAAGTTAATACCTTGCATCTTTGTTGGATATGGTAATGATTAGTTTGGCTTTTGGATATGGTAGTGATTAGTTTGGCTTCAAACTTTATGACCAAGAAAAGAAAAAAGATGGTCTAGAGCTAGGATGTCGTGTTCTAGGAGCATGAGAGGTGTTGATCTTCTGAGTGGAGATAAATCATCACACTGCATCTCAATAAAAGGCATAGTTAGCTCTTTGCAAATTCCTTCGACTATTGGTGAAGAAGATGAAGTGTGTGAGCAAGCACACATTGGTGGAGATTAGATACAATATGATATTAATAAGTTATATGGACGACATCCACATAATATTAAAGATGAATCTACTAAGGATAATGAGTAGGGGGAGCAATTGGATCTAATAGTTAATGAAACGCAGCTTCGAAGGTCGACAAGGAAGAAAAAACCTTCTACAAGATATCCAAGTTATGGGTACCTATTACTTACCACTGAGGGGGAGTCGTAAAATATGCAAGAGGTTGCATCTTATGAAGACAAAAGTCTTTGGCTTGCAGCTATGAAGGAAGAGATGGATTCTTTGAAGAAGAAGAATACATACGAGCTTGTAAAGCTTCCAAAAGGCAAAAAGGCATTGAAAAGCAAGTGGGGGTTCAAGATAAAGAGAGATGGTAATAGGCTGGTCAAGTATAAGTTGAGGCTGGTAATGAAAGGATTTAGTCAAAATAAGAGTGTTGATTTTGATAAATTCTGTTCACCGGTAGTTAAGGTGACCTTAGCCCGAATGATTTGGGTCTAACTGCTTGTTTGGATTTTGAACTTAAACAACCGGATGTTAAAACAATCTTTTTGCATGGATATTTAGAAGAGGAGATAAACATAGAGCAACCAGAAGATTTCAAAGCTAAAGGCAAGGAAAATTTGATCTGCAAGTTGAAGAAAAGTCTATATAACTTAAAACAAGCTCTAAGGCAATGGTATCAAAGGTTTGATTCCTTTATGACAGATTATGGTTTCAAGCGAACTTATGTCGATGCTTGTGTGTATGTCAAGAAGTTCTCAAGTGAGAACTTTATCATTCTTCTTTTGTATGTTGATGATATATTGATTATGGGTCAAGATATTAGTAAAATAAGTAAGTTAAAGGAGGAATTATGATAAGTTGGGATAGGAAAAATAGGAAATTGTGATTGTCTCAGGAGAGATATATTAAACGAGTACTAGAAAGGTTCAATATGAAGCATGTCAAGCTAGTTAGCACAACACTGGCATCACATTTCAAGCTGTGTAAGTGTGCATGTCCCTCAATAGAAAAGAAAAAAAAATGGTATGTCCTCTATTCCATACTCATTTGTAGTAAGGGATTTGATGCATGCAATGGTGTGCACAAGGCCAGATATTGCTCAAGCTGTTAGGATGGTAAGCAGATTCTTATTGAATCCAGAGAAGGTTCACTAGGAAGTAGTAAAATGAATTATGAGATACTTAATAGGCATACTAAATTGGAGTTTGTGCTTTAGTAATGGTGAGCCAATTCTAGAAGGTTTTACAGATGCAAATATGGTTAGAGATCTTAATGGAGGAAAATCTACTTCTAATTTTTTGTTCTAATTTGCAGGGGGAGCCATCTCATCGCAATTTAAGCTACAAAAGTGTGTAACTTTATTTATGACTAAAGCATAATATGTAGCCACAGTAGAAGCGTGTAAGGAGATCCTCTTGCTGAAAGGTTCCTTCAAGAGTTAGATATAAAAGAAGAAGATTATGTGATATTTTGCGATAGTTAAAGTGTTATTTACTTTAGCAAAAATACTATATATCATTCTCCTACAAAGTACACAGACATCAAATATCATTGGTTAAGGTCCATGATAGAAGAGCAATAATTAATGTTAAAAAAGATTCATATATATTTGAATGGTGTTGATATGCTGACTAAAGTAGTTCCCAAAAATAAGCATGATATTTGTAGTAAGTTTGTCGGAATGTATCATAAGTAGATGAACAAGAATATTATGTCTTCCTCATATTTGAGTTGGAGAGAGAGATTGTTGAGTGTCCAGCCCAATTTTGAGATCTTGAAAGATATGACAGATAAGATCACAGTAGATATACATCAACTCTAAAAGATAAAGACCATATAGGAGGATCATCTAAAGATAGTAGAGATCTTCATGGATATGGATGTATCATTCCTAGATAGATGTAATCTCTTATCTTGTTAGTTATGATGTAGACAAATCCTATAAGATAGAGTCCTATTTAAATGAGGATATCATCTTATTAGATATTGCGATGTAATCTAATTAGGATAAGATGTGATCTAACTAGTTAAGTTTAGTTAGGATTTTAATAAGAGATGCTTATAAATAGCTCATTTGAGCCTTACTCTATGAGATAGAGTGTGGTTATAATGTCCAAAAGTGAGGAAAAATAGAAAGAGGGCAAAGAGGGTTAGATTCTTATCCTTGTATAGTTTTTTTTGGGATTGGTTTGAGGGTTTTTTTTTATTGTGATATCAACTTTGGTTTCAATCTTGAAACTTTGTGAGACAACTTGTTATTATGGGAGGTGAGAGATCAACTTTTCTTTTAAATCTTTATTGAGTTTAGTATATTTATTTGTCAGTTTTTCCACGGATTTTTCCCTTTATACTCGAGAGTTTTTCAAGTTAAATCTTGGTGTTTACTTCATTTTTTGGTTTCTTCTCATATTTTTTTGTTGTTGCAACAAAGAAAGTTATTTCTTATCATTAATATTTGGTTAATTTTTTAGCGAATTGTGTATTTGTCTCCCAACATGAAGGTGTGGTGTCTAGCAAATTAGTGGTGCCCGTAACGTGCAAGGCTGCGAGGTTAAGGAAGTGGAGAGCAACATGTATTGGTTAGTGGCAATGCATGACAACGTAAGTAAAGACTGAAGAACCAGTTTCTGACGGTAGAGAAGAGTAGCATGTGGTGAGTGCATGATGAAAGAGAGCACAATGTCTGGATCTAGATTTTGGAGAAAGTGAGGGGCTGACGAAAATGGTGAAAGGTGGACTAAAGGAAAGCAAAAATGAGAGGTTCGTTCACAAGGGTTAGTATGTTTATAGTTTTAATTTGATTTACAATTTGGTCCACCACTTTTAAAATTTTCTTATTAAACTTAATAAATTTCAGTATTTTGAGTATTGACAGGTACTAATTAGTATAGAACGATACTTATACAAGTGGATTTGATTAAATTGGTTTGTTTAAAGCCAACTTTTTGATTAAAAATATGTGTTAAAATAAAAATAAAAATGAAATTATCATAAGTAATTTAAAAAATTTAATTTTTAAAATTCTTAAAAGAACTTCTCTTAAATGTTTTTAGAAAATTCTTTTAAAATTTTATTTTTAAATTTATTAAAAAATCCTCTTAAATTTTTTAAAGAAAAATTCTTCTTAAATTTTATTAAAAAATAACAACAAAATATATATGATAAAAATATCATATATGAATAAATTAAATCCGACTTAAATTGATAATTTGTTATAGTTATTTTAAGGGATAACTAATTTTAAAGTGTCAAACCTTTTGAGACCTTTTCAATTAACTATTGAAGTTCTTAAAATTTTCAATTAAGTGATTAGCCTTTTACATTCTTAACAATTCGGTTCAAAATATTAGTTATGTTAGTACTTTGTTGATTTGGATAATATAATCATTTTTTATTATGACATATAGGCTTTCATGTGAAATTAATGGCTAATTAATCTTTCACATGGACTAAAATACATAACTCATAACTTACACCGAGAGCCCATACCTATAACACGTTGCTCATATGCCCATATATGATTTAATTTTAAAATGGGGTATAACAGTTTGTTGATAGTTGGTCTAGAGACTGAACTGATAAAACAAGCACATACAAGAAGGGAGTAAATTGTTCGTAACTTCAAAATTTTTGCAATTTATTACCAATCTGTACAAAAGACAGGCAGCTGTTAAAATTTAAAATGAAAGAAGCCTCTTGTGATTTGAAAACAATAGTAACTATAGTGCAGAAATTTAAAACTAAGGAAAAAGAAAGGTAAAAATCAATTTATACTAGTTTGACTTATAACCAAGTCTACATCTAGTCTCTAAGTATCCCATTTGAGTATTTCACTAAAATCTCCAAGTAGTGATTTGACGAACCTCTCCAAGCTCATAAGTATATCGTCTAGAAGGTTCTTTTACCTTCCACACTAGTAGTATGTGGTCAGCCTCTACAAGCTCTCAATAATTGAAAGTAGGATTTGCTCAGTATGAGCTACAAAGGATGATCTCTCTCAATAGAGTGTTTTCACTTTTTAAAGCACAAAGGGTAGATAAAGATATGACTTTCAAGTCTGGGTATAACCGCTACTGATATATTTTAAATATGATTTTGATTGGATGCAACAACTCTTCCTTAAATAGGAGTTCTCTTCGACGGTCCTTTTGAAAATTTCTTCCTATATACTAGTTGTTGCTTGGATTTTATCGCGAAACAACTAACTAAATCAATTTTGAATATGTTAAAACATCTTCCATATCATCTATGACAGTATCTTCAAATATCTAAACGTTTGGATAAGTTTTTGACTATGTCTTGCAGCCAATTATCAAATTTGTCCATACAGAAATGATGGGGACTAACCATTCTAGATTTTGTGAAACCTTTTTTGACTGTTTGAATGAGTTTATTAAGTTGGTTCCTGTAAAATAGGAGTTGTTAGACGCTTACCTTCTCATTTAAACAAATAACTAAGTTATATAACCATTTTTATATTGTTATCTTTTGGATAAATGTGATAATTCAGTTAAATAGAATTGAATTTGCAGCATAACTGAATATTATTGATTATTATAATCAAAATCATTAAATTAGGAGCCTTGAGATAACAATCTCCCCCTTTTTGATGATAACAAGCAATAACAAATATATTTTCAAAAGATTCAAATAATTGTGAAGGATTTCGAAAAATACCTATAATCTTTATATAAGTCCTTAATAACAATCGTAATTAGAAGGAGCCTCTTACTACTACAAAGTAGTAGAAGCCTATCATTTGTCGAAATGAAAGGGAATTAGATGCAAGCATAGAGTTAATCATATTCAACTATGAATATCAAGTATCTATCATACTATATCAACATGTTCATCATATATTATCATTGAAAACATTCAATATAATTTCAACTATGAATATCAAACATCTATCAACTCATATCAACATGTTTATTATGAATATCATTGAAAACATTATATATAGATAGATAGATAGATAGATAGATAGATTTTGAAACATGCTTTATAAATATGTGTGTGTGTGTGTATGTATATATATATATATATATTACTCTCCCCCTTTGTCATTATTAAAAAGAAAGAGGAAGAAACTAAACTTGCAAAACAAAATATCTATGTAAACATAAACTATAAACAGAAATATTTAGGTTATCCACAGAGAACTTAAAAATGGTATGTTTTACAAGGAATGGATTGTTGATCCTTGACAGTGGTGAAGAGGGTCTACAGTAGGTTCTCCATTTTAGTGACTTGTTCTTGCATTGTGGTCATCTAGACATTCATCTGGTATCGAATGAACCTAATATATCGCATTTGTTGTTGGAGTACAAGAGGATTGGCATCTTGGGAGGTAACGGGATTCTATCTCTTTAGAGAAGGTCCTACGACATATGCAACTCGTTTAGTCTTTTTGTCAACCCATATGTACTCTTTCATCTTGTACCCAAATTGGAAAGGAATGGAGGAATGGTACTTTGCAAGTTCATAACAATCTAAATTGTCAAAAGGAATAACATAATTTGGAAGAATTTTTATCAAAAGCACCCCATAAGGTAATCATCTAGTGTTCTTATGACTTCCCTTATCTAACATAAATTGTATGATAATAGCAGGCAGGTTCATTCGGTTACCTTTGAGAAAGTTGTAGATGATGTAAGTGTCCAAGAGACTGCACCTTTCAATAGAGTTGCTTCTTGGGAAAATAGATGGGTAGAGAGAGATACAAGGCATCTTTGCAGCAAATCTAATTGCCTACACCAGGTTCTTCCATCTTGTACTTCTTCAGTGTATAGACAGATGAATTGAATGAATTCTGCCATATCTTGGTCAGCAATGTCCCATTTGTAGCAGTGAAAATCATTTCTTCCAACAAGGGCTACATCTAGCAAATTGCCCAGTATCTCTTTAGTTATCAAAATTTCACACTCACGAACCCATGAGATAATTACCAAATTTCCATCAATAACTTCTTTTCTCATGTAGGTGTAAAATGATCTAACCATCTCATTAGATACAGTTTCATTCAGAGTAAGAAAATTATGCCAACCTACTGTAAGAAAGTAGGGAAAGATGTTGATATCAATATCATCGAACATGAAAGGAGGCAGAATGTGACCAGCAACCACCTTTCTTTTTTTGTATTACATTTTGTATCTGGCCTCAGTTTCCATTGATTAAAAAGTTTTAGGAGGTTCTAATGACTCTCCTTTCTTTGGTACAGAAGGGTCCTTCCTTTCTGATTTTTCAAGAGGAGCTTCTGGGGTTTCATCAAAGATAGGGTGCTCTTGAGTTATAAGTTCCTTTGTAGGTTCCTCAACGATAGGAGCTTTTCCTCTTCTTACTTCCTCTCTTCTTCTTTTTTGAGAAGATTCTTCTTGCATTGGTTCATCATCTTTTTCAGAGTCCTTTTCCTTTTCATCCAAAGTCTTTTTCTCACTCTGTGCCTTATATGTACTAGTTCTTATTCATGGTATTCCGAAGAGGTGAATAGGTTATTCTTTAGTGTCATCATCGTTTATAGAAATAATCCCCTATACCTTAGGCAAATTGGGGATAGTTAAACCAATTTTAGAAATTGGTGACTATCTTAGTGAAGAAATTGGAGTAGTAGGCTCGTGAGATGGCAATGATGAAGGTGAGAGTGTAAATGGTGGTGGAGAAGAGGTTCTTGTAACTAGAGATTGAAAGAGAATACCCATGTTCTTTGGTGAAACTAGAGACTCCCCCTTACTAGGAGATTTCTCTTCGCTAGGAGACTCCTTTTCACTAAAAGACTCCTCCTTATCTTCAAGCAAATTGGGGTTTAGTTTGTCAAATCCAGGTTCTCTTCATCAGAGTGATTTTGAGGGTCATTCCTCTGTGTTGGTCTTAAAATCATAGTATAAGGCTTCACTAGATGAATAAGAAGTTATGTTTTTCGATGACTACGATGGCACATTCTTCCTTTTTCATTCATATTTATGCAAAGGTTCCATCAGTCTCTGTGTTTGTTTCCCTAAAAATAATGACTTTTTAACAGAGGAAGAAGCAATGGTTTTGTTTGGGTTATCGATGTGGCTATTATGGAGGGTTCAAGAATGGAGGATTAAGGTCTTTGTTATGACGTAATATTTTGCCATAGCTCACAGTGGGTTTTCGATTCCTTTGGGCTTTAGTCTTAGTTCGTGCCATTGTAGTGAAAGTCGTTATAAATTTCTAAGAAATTTTAGGATTTGATTAGAGAGAAAGAGTCCAACTGCAGTGAGTAATTCAATTGACAACGAAGATGAGTCAATACAATGGAACCATTACTGGGTGTGCCAGTGGGTTTCTGAGAGAGAATTTCGTAAAATGATGAAAAAATTGCACAAGTTCCCAGAAACTACATTGTTTAATAACTGCAACTTCCAGCCAAGTTACTCTTCCTTTTTGAAATGATAGGAACCTTCTATGTAATACACTAGAAGGAGCCTGTTAATATCTACAAAAAGAAGTAAATTGAATAGAGTTAGACATTTAATAATATGCACATACCAAGCTCTTTTCTTAATAAGCAAATTTTATCTTCTAAGAGTAGCTTAGTAAAAATGTTGGCTACTCGATTTTCAGTATTAACATGGAATAATTCAATAGTTCCTTCTAAGAAATGATCTATAAGAAAGTGATGTTTAACTTCTATATGCTTAGTCCTAAGGTGATGCACATGATTTTTAAATAAATTAATTGCACTTGTGTTGTCAGATAATATAGGAATATGAGTAAAGTTTAGAGAAAAATCCTTGAGTTGATGTTTCATCCACAAAATTTGAGCACAACAGCTAGCAGCTGCTATATATTCGGCTTCAATTATTGAAAGTGTTATGCAATTTTGTTTCTTACAGGACTAAAAAACTAAACATCCACCAAGGAATTGGTGGTAGCCACTTGTTCTTTTTCTGTCAACCTTATCACCTGCATAATCTGCACCATAGTTGCCAACCATGTCATATGAATATGTTTTTGGATACCATAGTCCAAAGTCTATGGTTCCAAGAAGATAATGAAAGATCCTCTTAACTGTTTGAAGGTGTCTCTCTTTAGGATTTGACTAAAAAGATGCACAAAGACACACACTAAGCATAATATTTGATTTTGAACCTATAAGATACATAAATGAAATCATTCCTCTGTATTGTGTCTCATCAGTAGCCTTGCTTGCTTCATCCTTATCAAGTTTAGTTCCAGTATACATCAAAGTTCCCATTGGTTTGGCATTTTTAAACTGATATTTCTTGATAAGTTCCTTTGTGTACTTGTCTTGACTAATGAAAATCCCTTTTTTGTTTACTTGATTTGTAACCCAAGGACACAAGGATAGTTCCCCCATCATACTCATCTCAAACTTCCCCTATATTAAAGCTGAGAATTCTTGACAGAGGGATGGGTTGGTAGCATCAAGTATTATGTCATTAACATATATTTGAATTATGAGTAAATCATTGTCCTTTTTCTTGATAAATAAGGTTTTTATTTACCTTTCCTCTTTCAAAGTTATTCTCAAGTAGGAAGTTACTTAACCTGTCATACAATACTCGAGGAGCCTACTTTAGACTATACGAGGCTTTTGTTAATTTCATCATATAATCTAGAAGATCTGCTTTCTCAAAACCTGAAGGTTGCTTAACAAACATTTCTTCATTAATATATCCATTTAAGAAAGCATTTTTGACATCAATTTGGAATAATTTAAAATTTTTATGACATGCAAAAGCAAGTAAAATTTTAATAGACTCTATGCTAGCAATAGGGCATAAGTCTCATCAAAATCAATACCTTCCTATTAGTTATATCCTTAAGCTATGAGTCTAGGTTTATGTCTTACCACTTTACCATTTTCGTCAAGTTTGTTTCTAAATACCCAATAAGTTCCAATGATTGACTTGTCTTGTGGATAGGGTACTAGATCTTAAACTTGGTTCATGTCAAACTGGTTTAATTCATCTTTCATAGCTACGGTCTAGTTTTCATTAGCAAATGCCTCCTCAACATTCTTTGGTTTTAGTTGTGAAACAAAGGCAACATAATTGTTTTTGAAGCGTGCTCTAGGTCTTAGACTTTTTAAAGGGTCTCCTAGAATATACTGAAGGGTATCAAGACCTCTTCATTCTCTTGGTGTCCTGAAACTTCTGCTTTGAGCATCTGGTGTCTTTTGCTGCATAGATGCCTTTGATGTGTATTCACAGAAGGAGCCTCTTTTTGTTTTATCTTTAGAAGTACACCTTGATCTTGTGAATCTAAAGACATTATTAGTGTAGTTTGAGTTTGTAGTGTATCTTGAGGAACTAAATGATGCTCTTCATCATCCGAATTAGTAGTGTTATTGAGGACAATGTTTCATCGAATAAAACATGTATTAACTCTTATATCCTCTTGTTTCTTTTGTTTTAGACTCTAAATACTTTGCTAACAGTGTTGTATTTTATAAAGATGGCTTTGTCAGACATTACATCAAATTTGCCAAGGTTGTCCTTACCATTATTCAACACAAAACACTTCCAGGCTTAAGCCCAAAAGTAGGAAACATTGGGGTTTTCTTCCTTTCCGCAACTCATAAGGAGTCTTTTTTAGAATATCAAGTAGTTGATATCTTCACTAAACCACTCTCAGAAGATAGATTTTATTTTTTACGAAAAAAGCTTGGTATGTGTAGATTATCAGACATCTAACTCTATTCAAAGATTTCCCTCTAATTTTGTAGATGTTAGAAGTCTCCTTTGAATATGTTTATTTAGAAGGATCGTTTGATTGTACAGAAAACTCTTATCAATTTTTAAAGAGAAAGAGTAAAGAGTAACCTCATTCAGAGATAGTTGTCACTAAAATGATGTCGTTTTATTTATGTAAAAATTCACGCATGTAGTACTGTCAGACTTTCGAACAACTGACAGAAGATACGGGAAGAGATTATACCTCTAAAAATGTGTACAATCTTTCATTTTCACATGAAATCGTCTCTTAAAAATTGTTTGGTATATCTCAAGATGGTTCCTTTCTTCATCTTATCTTCAACACTAATTGTAGCTCCTTCTATCTCACTATAATCAAACTCTTTCTTTGCGAATCCCTTCAGTAATTTCCAATATCCTTTATTCTTTGAAAATGGCTTGAATACATTCCAAGGGCCAAAAGAAATCTTTGACACCCACTACTAGCCATGAAGAAACTCTCCACCATGAACAAGAGTCTAAAACTTTTGTTTCTAAATCTTCTTCTTTGTCACCAGTAATAGGATCACTAAACACCTCTATTGAACCTGTTTTTGTCTCTTCTATTAAAAAGCCCAAATTTTATAAGCATCCATTTGAGAGACTCCATTACAAGCGTACTAGAAAAAGCAAAAAATTTTGACATTGCTTGAAGAATCACCCTCTGATTCATGCACCAAGCACAATGAATCAATAAAGTAGCAATATGTTTCTAATTCTAAGAAAGAAAGTCTAGAAGACTCAAACCTTAGCTCGTTGGAAGAAGAAAAAGGAGAAGAAGAGAGAGAAGCAAAAGAAAAAGAAGAAGGAAAAGAAGAAGAAAAATCTTCAAGTAAAGAAGAGCATACTCTTGTGAGAAGAGTCTTTAATAAGGGGAAGTTGATGAAGAAGGTACGATTCCATTCTCTTTCTCTAGTTTAAGATCTCCATCACTTTCACCTTCACTACCTACTCTCACTCTGTCCACTCCCCTGCCGCCTACTCGTACTCCCAAAATCTTTACTCCATCACCATCAACTACTCCGCGACTCGGTTAAAAATTGCCTGAAGAACACTAGATCATTAATGATGACGATTCAAATAAAGAACCAGTTCATTTGGTGAGGCGCCTACAAACCAGAAGAAGTCTCCTAATGCAGACTGAGAAAATGTCTGTAACTGAAAACAAATAAATTCTGAGGAAGAACTGAGAAATGAAGAAGCTTCGTTAAATAAAAAAAAGGCAAAGTACCTATGTTTGAAGAAGTTGCAGAAGATCCTATCACTAGGGAAGAATCCCTATTTGAAGAAATTCCTAAGGGTAAGAGATCAAAGAAAATAAAAGTTTCTGCCCAAAAGACAGGAAAATCTTCAACACCACCAAAAGTGTTTCAATCAATGGAAGCAAAAGTGAGATACAAAATGAGGTACAAGAAAAGAAAGGTAGTTACTAGATGAATTCCACCTCCAATGTTGTTTGATGACTTAGGTATTCTTGTTTACTCTTATGTTGTCTAGAAAAACTTCTTAAATTTGCATGAAATGTTTGAGATGATCGAGTTTGATCATTTTATACACATACGAGAAAAGACGTTATTGATGGAAAATTGGCCATTGTATCCTGGTTTAGAGAATATGAGATTCTCTTGAATGAAGAAATTTTAGGGAATGTGCTAGATATAACTCCAATTGGGAGAACTGACTTCCTATGCCATAAGTGGGATGTTGCTGATTAAGATTTGGGTGAAGTTTTACAGTCAATATGCACTAATGCTAAAAATAACCAAGATGATAGACCCTGGTGTCGACAATTGGACATTCTTCAAAGATTTCATGCATCCCTCTTTGCTACATCCGTCTTTCTAAGGAGCAGTTTAGTTGAAAGATGTAGTTTATTAGACACTTATATTGTCTACAACTTGTTAAAAGGTAATTGAATGAACCTTTCCTCGATGATTATACATTTTATATTGGATAAGGGGAGTCAAAAAAATACTACAGGGGGACTGCCTTATTGGATGTTGCGAACTAAGATATATGCATATTATGAAGTGTCTTTTGATGATCTAGAATGATATGAGCTTAGAAATTTTCATTCATCTATTCCATTCCAATTTGGATATAAACTAAAAGACAACGTCTGGGTGGAAAAGAAATCAGAAAGAGTAGAAGATGTCTTAGGTCCTACCCCAATACAACAGCGTCCTATGCCTCATGTCAATCCTCCAGAAGCCAACAATTCGAACATCCAACAATAATTGAGGGAAAATCGGCTGCATCAGGATCAAATATAGGATCAAATCAAAGAATTGCAACATCTCCTTCATGTTGTTATTGATTCATTTAACGAATACTTTCATTAAAACATATACTTTTATTACATTTTTCTGCTAATGATTGTTTTGGTATGATTTTTATGGTTTATATCTGTTCATGATGTCTTTTGGGTTATACATATTTATGATATTCTGACTCTTTGTGCTTTATGGTGATGATCTTTGATTTTTCTTCTTTTTGTTAATGACAAAAGGGGAGAGTTAAGAAAAACTATATTTTGATCTATTTTGTCTAAGATGTCTATCTTATGATTGCGTTTAAGTCATCTTTTGAGAGGATCCTTCCTTAAGAAAGGCTCATTCTAATCATGACAATGAGGAAGGACATATAAAGTTTATATGTACATTTCCTAGTTATTTGAATTTTTTGAAAATATATCTATTATAGCTTGTCATCATCAAAAAAGGGGGAGATTGTTAGCTCAAGACTTTTAATTAATGATTTTTATTATTACAATCAATAATATTTTTTTAAGATTTCAAATTGCTAAGATTGTAAAATTCAAATGTATTAGATTATTTTTCTCTCAGAAAGATAACAATATTCAAGAGATTGTCTATTCAAATAAAAGAACAACATTTTCTTTTTTCACGAGAATAAGTCTAACAAATTCATTTTTGAAAGTAAGAAATAGTTTCGCAATATTTGGAATGGATAAGCTCCTATCATACAAAGAATCTTGCTATTCTCTCTAGCTCATTTGGTGTTTATACTGCCTTCTCACTACCGAAACCTCTCACTCCCTCTCAACTTCTAGAAATTTTGTTTGATTTTGGATCATCATCACTTGGAATCTTTTCAAGATGCTGCATCAGGGAACCTAGATCTTGTTATCTTCTATGTTGTCTTTTTGATGCTAAGATTTGCACTTTGATCTTGGATGTGTGCTGATGCTGCACCAAGGAAGCTAGATCTTGCTATCTTCTATGTTGTCTTTTTTATGCTAAGATTTGCACCTTGATCTTGGATGTGTGCTGGTTACTTGGAAGGGCTAGATTAGCTAGTTCTTTAAAGTTGGAATTTAAAGTTAAATAGGTAGGAGAATTCTAAACTTGATGACATGTTGTAACATGAATTCTATGATGCTTGAATTGGGAAGGAATATGTGTTGAATTGATAATACAATGAGGTCTAGAACATGATGCTTATTTGATAGGTTTTACTATGGATTTTGTTGCATGAAACATAATGGTTTGTGAGCTGCCAAAGTGATTTTGAGTTGAAATTGTATATGAAATTGATAAGGAGTTGGCATATAATTGAGGTATACTTGAAGTATGATTTAGGGATTGTCATGTTGGTGTTTTGAAATTTGAAAGAAGATATTTGGATCTAGAATTTTACAGGAAGATGGGTAGTCCACGATTGTGGCACTCACCCATGATCGTGGGGTGATGCATTAGCTTATGTCACGATTGTGGGAATGTACCCCACAATCGTGGGCAAGGCCTTAATATAGTAATCTTTGTTTTATGTAATTGATGAACCATGGTAGAATAAAACACTATACATTAGTATAATTGGAATTGATTAAGGCTTGAAATGAACCTAATTTGATGTGAGATTTGTTGGTTAAAGGTTGAATAAGATTTGGATTATTTAATTAGGGTAATAACTTAAGGAAGGTGTTATTTGATATCAAAGTGTCTAATTTTGAGACTTATGAGTTGTTAAAGGAATGAAGTATACTTATGAATGCTAATGTGATTTTAAAAAACAAGAGCAATGTGTTAGTTGTGAATGTTTGTGAATTTAAAACTTATGTGAATACATGTTATGTGTAAATACCTAATGTATTAATTGGTGCATTATTGCAAATGATCATATTTCTTAAGCATGTTAAGTTTGATCAATTGTGAATCAATATGTTAAATTTAAGAAAAATGGAATAAACTCATATGTTATACACTACATCATCCATATGTTATGCACTATATCATCTACATGTGATTCTGAAATCTAAAATGTTTTCTTTAAAACTACCAAGTCAGTTTGCAACTGCTCCTGTGACACTTCGATGTCTTCTATACTTTGACACTTCGGTGTCTCGTGATATTGACACTTCGGTGTCTTCTGATATTAGATAGTTCAATGTCTTCTATTACTGAGACATAAGTCTCTTCTGTTTTGTAATACCAATCATAGGTATCTCCTGTTCTGGTCCTATTACCCACTTTTTAAAAAAGGACTAGTAGGCCAATCTGTTTGTGTTTTGATATATGATCAGTTCTAATGTAAACTAAGTTATGTTATGAAACAATTAAATTCTATTCTGACACAAATAAATCTAATCTGCTATAAGTTGTTGTCTATTATGATGCAATGGTATCCTGTTACGAGATTTTGAATTCTATTAGGAAGTAATGATATTCTGTTCTGATACTTACATGTTTTGTTCTGACACAAGAATATCCTATTTTGATGTATTATAATATGTTTTGATACAAATAATGTTTGGATTACTCTTTAAATTGAGCAATTAGAGATTATTTGTAATGTGACATTTCAGCACATGTGAATGCAAGACGACTTTTAAAAGCAATCACCATTTGATATCTTACTTAGTTATTCCCCAATAAGCTTTATGCTTAGCACGGTAGTTTTGCCTCCATGTAGGTTCTGATAAGAAGGTTTAAAGACGAGACAAAGATAACCGTAGTAGCCAAGAAGAATGTGTTTTGTTTTGGAAATGTTTAATTTTGGGTTGTATTTATTCTAATGAGACCTTTTGTATTTTGTTTATATAGTTTGTAATAACTATAATACAGGTTAGATATGAATTTTAAAGCATGTATTTTGATATATATACCATTTGTATAAGGTTAACTGTTGTCAAGAACAAATGAAATGTAGTATATGTTTATATGAGTTTCTTGAAAAAAATGGAATGCTATAGATTGTTTAGTTCTATTTTGTGGTACACTTGTATATCCTTTTAGGGGTATGTGGGTGTTACATTTTTTGGTATCAAAGCATAATTTAGGCGATTCTAGTTTAACCGGTGTATAACTATTGCTTGTACTTCAATATAAGAGTTATGTTTGACCTAATGCGGTTTGTCCCATGTTTTGGTTTTAGATTTAAGTATGGAAAGATCTCATGAAGTCATTGATGAGGTTGGAGAGAGTAATAGTCGTACGTGATCTCGTCCGTCTTTTTTGGGCCCCTTTGGGGTAAATTGGAATGAGGCTGAAGTTCCACCTCCAACTCAGGGGAAGCTTTAGTTAAGCTATAGCAAAACATGATGACTCTGTTACACTGTATGACTGCACCTAAGGCTCCGATTGATCAGTTGCAAAACTATGAAGCTAAAGAATTTACTGGAACATCTCTAGAAAATCTGAAAGAGCTGAATTCTGGTTAGAGAAGGTGAAAAGGGTGTTAGATGAAATTAGATGCCTACTAGATCATATGGTGCAAGTTTGTTTTGAGGAATCCTCAGCTACTGCAGCCTTTGACTTAGGATTTCTTTTCCCAAGATTTTAAAGCCAAGTATGTGACGGAAGCTTATAGAAAGGAGAAGTGGAAGCAATTTTTGAATTTGAAGAGAGAAGTCTGTTCGTTGCTGAGTACAATAGGGAATTTAACCAACTCAGCAAGTGTGGCCCTAAATTTATACTTACTGAGGAGTTTCGAAGTCATCAATTTGAAGATGGTTTGAATGATTCTATCAAAGAACATATAACAGCATTCACCTTCTTACAGTAAGTAAGTTACCATTAACTGGTGCAAGTCGCTATTAAGATAAAGAAGCAAGAGATGGTTAAGAGAGAAAGGTTTCAACAAAGGGGCTTTGCTAAAGGGAGTCAGTCCTCAGGTAAGTGAAGTCATAAAGCTGCTTCCACTGCACCAGAATTCACTCAGAGATCTGTAGCTAGGGGAAGGCGACAAGACTTTCCCTCATCGATTGATTTTAGTAGGGGATCCTCTGTGGGCTGAGGTTCTAGTACTCTAGAGTGCCCTCATTACTCCATACATCATTGGGGTAAATGTAGGAGGGCTATAGGTGCATGTTTTTGATGTGGTAGCACTGATCATTTGATAGCCAATTGTCCTATGAGATAGCCTCAGACATTACAAGCTAGTTGAGAGGTTTCTTATGCATCTGCTAGAAATAGAGGACGCTGTAGAGGTTATGACCTAGTTAGATCATACCTAATCTGAGTACTCATTCAAAAACTATTGATCAACCTGCTGTGCTTTTTGCTTCGACTTGAGCTTATGCTTTGAAAGCTCTTGAGGATAAGGATGCATGTGAGGTCATTGTGGGTACTGTTTCTCTCTTTAACTCTGAAACGCATGCCTTGATTGATCCTGGATCCACCCATTCCTATATCTGTGTTGGAGAAATTTCTGATAAAGAGATGCCTGTATATCAGTTAGATTATGATATTTATGTAACCAGTTCTCTGGGTAATAGTGTGTTGGTTAATCAGGTTTATAGAAATTATCCTTTTATGATCCAAAGAAGTGAGTTTGTAGTGGATCTAATTGAATTTCCTTTTCATGAATTTGATTTGATTTTGGGCATGGATTGGTTATCCAAACAATAGGTAGTGGTTGACTGTAGTGCTAAGACATTTGTGCTTAGGAAACCTGATTAACCTAAAATGATATTGTATGGTATCCACATTGGTTCTTTGGCTAGTGTAATATCAACTATAAAAGCTCGAAGGTACTTTAGTAAGGGGTGTGAAGCTTATTTGGCTTTTGTGATCGATTCGAAGAAGGAAAGTGTTGAACAGCAAGATATTTAGTGGTAAGTAAATTTTTAGATGTGTTTCCTGAAGAATTACTCGGACTCCTTCCTGAAAGGAAAGTGGAGTTATCTATTAAAATTATGCCTAACACTGCTCCTATATCCAAAGCACTGTACATAATGGCTCTTATTGAATTTAAAGAGTTGAAGGTTCAATTGCAAGAGCTACTAAATAAGGGATTCATTTGACCTAGTGTCTCACACTGGGGAGCACTAGTTATGTTTCTTAAGAAGAAAGATGGAACTGTCCGGATGTGCATTGATTATAGGCTATTGAACAGGGTTACAGTGAAGAATAAATATCCGTTGCCAAGGATAGAAGATCTGTTCTATCAATTGAAAGATGTTAGGGGTATTTTCCAAGATAGATCTGCAATTAGGGTACTATCAACTTCGAATAAAAGATGTGGATGTTCTGAAGACTACACTCAAGACTCATTATGGACATTATAAATTTCTGGTAATACCATTTGGGCTAACTAATGCTCCAGCGACATTCATAGATTTGATGAATAGAGTATTCAAGCTCTACTTGTGGTTTTCACAGATGATATCTTCGTGTATTCCAAGAATGAGCACGTTTGTGTTCAGCATCTCCAAATTGTATTACAGAACTTGCGGAAAAAACAATTGTATTCTAAATTAAGCAAGTGTGATTTTTAACTTCAAGAAGTATCTTTTCTAGGACATGTTGTCTCTTCTCAAGGGATTAGGGTTAATCCTAGTAAGATTAAAGCAATTGTTAATTGGAAGCCACCTTGGAGTGTGACTGAAGTGAGAAGTTTTCTGAGTTTATCTGGATACTATTGCCAATTTGTGAAGGGGTTTTCGGTGATAGCATCCCCTTTGACGAAATTGCTACGAAAAGGAGTAAAGTATGAGTGGTCTGCTATATGTCAAACTAGTTTTGATCAACTAAAAAGAATGCTTACTGAAGCTCCTATACTGGTTCAACCAACTTATGGTAAGGAATATGTTATGTTTAGTGACGCATCTAGAAACAATTTGGGCTGTGTTTTAATGCATGATGGAAAGGTGATTGCATATACCTCTAGGCAACTAAAGCCATATGAACAGAACTACCCTACACATGATTTTGAGCTTGTAGCATTAATGTTTTCTTTGAAAATTTGGTGACACTACTTGTATGGTAAAAAGTGTAAGATCTTTACTAATCATAAAAGTCTACAGCACCTACTTATCCAGAAGGAACTTAACCTAAGACGATGGCGTTAGTTGGAACATTTTAAAGATTATGTTGGTATTGTGGACCATCATCCTGGTAAGGCTAATGTCGTGGCTAATACCTTAAGTCAGAAGACTATTTTGGCATTGTCAATGCAAAAGGGTGAATGGGGATTTGCATCTGATGGGGCTTTAATAGCTTAATTAAAAGCTAGGCCTACCTTGAGACAAGAGATCTGTGCTGCTCAGAAAGTTGATAATAAGTTGCAACAACATATCTTGACAACTCGGGAAGGCAAACAACCAGACTTTTCTATGAAAGGAGATGGTGATTTGTATTATAAAGATTGATTGTGTATGCCATTTTGGGATGAACTGAAGAAAAAGTTATTGTTTGAAGCCCATAATACTATCTTTATAATGCATCTTAGTAGGAATAAGATGTATCAAGATCTGAAGCAGCATTATTGGTGGTCTAGTATGAAACGTGATGTTGTGGATTATGTATTCAAATGTTTGACATGTCAGCAAATTAAAGCTGAGCCCCAAGTTCTATCTGTTTGTTACATCCTATTTCGATTCCTTAATGGAAATGTGATAACATTACCATAGATTTTGTCACTGGACTTCCTCTCACTCAAAGGAAGCATGATGTTGTATGGGTGCATATGGATAAGTTCACCAAGTCTACTCATTTTCTACTTATCCGTCCTGATTATTCATTGAATATATATGTGACTGAGATAGTGAGGTTGTATGGAGTACCGTTGTCTATTATTTCTAATCATGATCTTCGATTTACTTTGAGATTATGGAAAAGTCTGCAAAAGGCTCTAGGTACTCAAGTCAAGTTCAGTATCGCTTTCCATCCCCAGACAGATGAACAATCTGAACGAGTTGTTTAGATATTGGAAGATATGCTTTGGGGATGTATGTTAGAATTCTTAAAAAGTTGGGATAATTATCTTGTTATGATGGAGTTTGCTTATAATAATAGTTATCAGACTAGTATTGACATGGTGCCTTATGAAGCCGTATATAGTAAGAAATGTAGAAATTCGATTTATTGGATTGAATTAAGTAAAAACAAGATGATCAGGTCTGATATTGTAAAAGATATTGAAGGGAAAGTTCATGTTATCTAACAAAGATTGAAAGTTATCAGTGATAGGCAGAAGTTCTATGCCGATTTAAAAAAAAACATATTGAGTATCAGGTAGAAGATAAGGTATTCTTGAAAGTATTGCCATGGAAATGCATACTCCGGTTTAGGAAGAAAGGTAAGCTCAGCACATGATATATTAGTCCTTATAAGATTCTTAAGAGAGTCGGACCAGTAGCTTATCAATTAGCTCTTATTGAAGAATTGGCCAAGTTACATGATGTGTTTCATGTTTCCATGTCGAGAAGATATCAATCTGATGACACACATAAGATTTCTGTGCAAGAAATTCAACTCCAACCGGATTTGTCTTATGAGGAAGGGCTTGTATCTATCTTAGCCAAAGAAGTTCGACAACTCAGGAATAAATAAATACCTTCGGTGAAAGCACTCTGGCAACACCATAGACTCGAGGAAGCAAATTGAGAGCCAGAATCGACCATGAAAACTCAATATCCTTAGTTATTTTCATTAGGTATGAATTTCGAGGATGAAATTCTTTTAAGGGGGAGAGAATTGTAAATTATATCCTAGTGGAAATGTTACATGTTCGTGAAGGTATATATGATAGGTGTTAAAATTGTGACATGATTATAAGTTATATATGTTTTGAATTTTAGTTTAATGGATCATACTTAGTGATTTGGAATTAATTCGTATTATTAGAAAATTGAGGTATTAAAATTTACATTTAGACTATGAAAATGTCATATGTCAAGATAAGTTGGTACATGAAAAATTCGATGACTAAGCCTAGTTAGTGACATTTGACATAGCTAATGCGTAGACATTTGACAGCATATGGTTGAGTGACAAGTGGCCTAATTGAGTTGTGGCATTTGGCAGTATGATAAGAAGACAAGTGGCTCACTCCTATGTTTGCCATGTAGGACACTCCACGGAAAGACATGTGTCCCTTCAAAGTTAGGACATCTTGTAAAGCAAGAGCTGAATCGCTCAAGCTCTTTTGGTGTTTCTGCTGCCTTCTCATTACTCTCACCATCAAAACCTCTCACTCCCTCTCATCTTTTGGAAGTTTTGCTTAATTTTGGATCATCATCACTTGGAATCTTTGCAAGATGTTGCATTAAGAAAGCTAGATCTTGTTGTCTTTTGTGTCGTCTTTTTGGTGCTATGATTTGTGCCTTGAGCTTGGATGTGTGCTGGTGAGTTGGAATTTAAAGTTAAATAGGTAAGGGAATTCTAAACTTATTGGTATGTTGTAACATAAATTCTATAATGCTTGAATTGGGAAGGAATGTGTATTGAATTGATAATACAATGAGGTCTAGAACATGATGCTTGTTTGATAGGTTTTGCTATGGATTTTGTTGCATGAAAGACAATGGTTTGTGAGCTACCAAATGGGTGATTTTGAGTTAAAATTGGATATGAAATTGACGGGAGTTGGCATATAATTGAGGTATACTTGAAGTATGATTTAGGGATTGTCATATTGGTGTTTTGAAATTTGAAAGAAGATGTTTGGATCTAGAATTTCGCAAAAAGATGGGTAGTCCACTATCATGGCACTCACCCAACCCACGATCATGGGTAAATGTATTGTGTGAATGAATATGTTCAATTTGAGCAAACTGGAATAAAGTCATATGTTATGCACCACATCATCTGCATGTGATTCTGAAATCCGAAATGTTTTGTTTTTGAAATTGCCAAGTCCTAGTTGCGAATAAATAGGCAAGCCTAAAAGAATTTGCAGCTGCTTTTGTGACACTAAGGTGTCTTCTGTACTTTTGACACTTTGGTGTCTCCTAATATCGATACTTTGATGTCTTTTAATATTAGACACTTCAGTGTCTTTTGTCACTGAGACATAAGTCTGTTCTGTTATGTGATACCAATCATAAATATCTCCTATTCTAGTCCCGTTACCCACTTCTGTAAAAAGGACGACCAGACTAATTTGTTTGTGTTATGATATATGATCCATTCTGATGCAAGCTAGATTCTGTTTAGATAAAATTAAATTTTGTTCTGACACAAATAAGTCTAATATAATATAAGTTATGTTCTATTTTGACGCAAGATATCTTGTTATGAAATAATGATATTCTGTTCTGATACTTACACGTTTTGTTCTGACACAAGAATATCCTGTTCTGATGTATTAGAATCTGTTATGATACAAACAATGTTTGGATTACTCTTTAAATTGAGCAATTAAAGATTATTTGTAATGTGACTTTTTAGTACATGTGCATGCTAGACAACTTTTAAAGGCAATCCCCATTTGATATCTTGTTTATTTATTCCCCACTAAGCTTTATGATTAGTACGGTGGTTTTGCCTCCGTGTAGGTTCTAATAAGAATGTTTAAAGAAGAGAACAAAGACAACCGCAGTGGCTAAGAAGAATGTGTTTTGTTTTGGAAATATTTAGTTTGATTTTGGGTTGTACTCATTATGATGAGACCTTTTGTATTTTGTGTATATAGTTTGTAATAACTATAATACAGGTTGGA
>JANSVA010000007.1:2230730-2246690 GCA_025504915.1 Erythroxylum reticulatum
ATCTAGGTAGGATACTTGGAAGGGCTAGATTATCTGGTTCTTTAGAGTTAAAATTTGAAGTTAAATAGGTAAGTAATCCTAAACTTGATAGCATGTATTAATACAAGTTCTATGATGATTGAATTGGTATGGAATGTGTGTTATGATGATGATAAATGAGTGCTGGAAAATTGATCCTTGTATGACAAATTCTGTTTTGGTTTTGATGTATGAAAGATCATGATTTGTGAGTTGCCTAATGAATGATTTTTGAATTGGATTTGGACATGAATTTTATGAGGGATTGAAGCATGAATAAGGTAGAATTAAAGTGAAATTGATGGACTTTGATGAAGGTGTGTTGGATGGAGCATGAAGGAGTTAAATTTAGAAACAAAATGAAGGTCTTGAGTGTTCACTCATCCCACGATCGTGGGATTTATATAGAACCTTCTCACGGTCGTGGGAAATCCTTTGGAAGGGAAAAAGGTTGGTTTTCTACATTTGTTGGACTATATAAGGTTAAAGAACTTGTTAATGGTGTAATTGGATTTGATTAAGGTATAAAATGAACCTAGTTTGATGTGAGATTAGTTTGTTAAAGGTTGAATAAGGTTTGGATTATTAATTGGGGTATTAACTTAAGGAAGGTGTTCTTTGATAACAAAGTGTCTAACTTTGGAACTTATAAGTTGTTAAGAATGAAGTTATGAATGCTAATGTGATCTTAAGAACAAAAGTAATATGTTAGTTATGAATGTTTGTGAGTTGGTAACTTATGTGAGTACATGTAATGTCTAATTACTTAATGTATCCATTGGAGCATCATTGCAAATGCTTATGTTTATAAGGCATATTGAGTTTGATCAAATGTGAATGAATATGTTCAAATTGAGCAAAATAGAATAAAGTCATATATTTTGCAATATAACTTTTACATGAGGATTCTGAAATGTAAATGTTTTGTTTTAAAACTGCCAAGTCCTAGTTGTGGTAAAAAGGCATGCCTAGAAGGGTTTGTAGCTACTCCTGTGACACTATTTTGACACTTCGGTGTCTTCTGTACTTCGAAACTTCGGTGTCTCGTAATATTGACACTTCGGTGTCTCCTGATATTAGACACTTTAATGTCTTTTGTTACTGAGACATAAGTCTCTTCTGTTATGTGATACCAATCATAGGTATCTCATGTTCTGGTCTCGTTACCCACTTCTATAAAAAAGGACTAGCAAGCTAATCTATTTGTGTTCTGATATATGATCTATTCTGATGTAAACTAAATTCTGTTATGATACAATTAAATTATGTTTTGACACAAATAAGTCTAATATGATACAAGTTATAATCTATTCTAACATAATGATATCATGTTATGAGATTTTGAGTTCTGTTTGAAGTAATGATATTCTGTTCCGATACTTACATGTTTTGTTCTGACACAAGAATATCCTATTATGATGTATTATAATATGTTTTGATACAAATAATGTTTGGATTACTCTTTAAATTGAGCAATTAAAGATTGTTTGTAATATGACATTTCAGTACATGTGAATGCTAGACGACTGTTAAAAGCAATCGCCGTTTGATATCTTATTTAGTTATTCCCCACTAAGCTTTATGCTTAGTATGGTGGTTTTGCCTCCGTGTAGGTTCTGATAAAAAGGTTTAAAGATGGGGATAAAGACAACCGCAGTGGTCAAGAAGAATGTGTTTTGTTTTTAAAATGTTTAGTTTGATTTTGGGTTGTACTTATTATGATGAGACCTTTTGTATTTTGTGTATATAGTTTGTAATAACTATAATATAGGTTGGATCTGAATTTTAAAACATTTATTTTGATATATATACAATGTGTATAAGGTTAACTGTTTTCAAGAAAAAATGAAATGTAGTATATGTTTGCATGAGTTTCTTGAAAAAAAAAAACTTGGAATGTTATGAAATGTTTAGTTCTATTTTGTGTGGCACCTGTATATCCTCTTAGGGGGTATGATGGTGTTACACCTTAAAAGATGAAGCAATTAAGATTGTTAAGGAGGGTCCCTAATATATAGCTTAGTTTCCTTAGTTTATCCAGACTTAGTAACCTGGCATAAGACTAGAAAACGTTAAAATCCATAATATTCCACGATATATCAATATACGCAATATACCATTGGATTATTGGACAACCTATGGTATAAGTTGCTAATCTAGCTTCCCTAGTAAACTTTTTCGTATAGATGAAAACATAGTTGAAATAAGAAGATGGTGTCCAGATAACAAGTTATTTAAAGATGATGTCTTAGTTATCTATTAGTGGAGACCATCCCTTAAGATACAAGGTAAGACTTCGAAGCTTACAATTAAGCTTTTCAAAAGAGGTGACTACATTGAACTCTTGGCGTAGCAAGAAGCAGATCCCCATAGTTATCAACATATCAATGATGAACTCACCTCTTTGGCAAATGACTCAACTCTAATGATGTAAGCACCTATCCCCACTGATTTACCAAAAAGTGTGGCTTCTACTAAAGGAATTATAGAGTAATAAACTTTGGAGGAAGCTAATATGAACGAGAATGCAAATTCTACAAATAGTCCTCAACTTAGTTTAGTAAAAGGGAACTAGACAAGGACCAATATTAGAGTGTGGTATGGAAGAAATCCCAAAGAAGCAACTGGAAAAAAAAAGGCTCAAAGTTGAAAAGAAATTAATATGACGAATGTTGTTTAAATGTACATGGATTGAACTACAAAAATAATCTAAATGCTTTGTGGGATTTGTATTAAAGGAAAAACATCAAATTTTAGGATTTTTGGAAACTAAGATCAAGATCGGGAATATGAATAAATTGGGGTTCCAATTGAAATTTCTCTTTAATCATCATATCATGCTTATGGTAGAAATGTTATCTGCTGCAAATCCAATTCTATGAGAGTAGAGGAGCTAGAGTCAAATGTGCAACTCATACATATGAAGCTACATTTTCTAGGAAAATGTTTCTATCTACACATCCTTTATGTATGGTTTTAATCTATCCTTCCAAAGAACTAACCTCTAGTGCAATCTGAAGAGGGTATAGGAGGCATATAGTGATCCTTGGATTATTTATGGGAAATTCAATTCTACTATGTACAAATTTAAAGTTGAGCATAATTGTAACCTAAGGAATTACAATGAAAGCTTCACGCATTTTGTAGAATATATAGGGGTTACTGACTTAAAATATGGTGTATATACATTCACTTGGAGCAACAAATAGAGTTCTAACGGGTTTATCAAAAAACCCTTTATTGAGCCTTGTTAACATTGATTAGTTAGCTTAATTCTCTGAAAGTAAGGGCACCTTCATGGATCCCTTGTTCTCAAACCATACACAAATCTTAATTGATGATATGTTTAAAAAGTTACTAGATACTTTGCATTCAAATTTAACAATTTTTTTAATAAATGATGATGAATTTCAAGAAGTTGCCTTGAGAGGATTGGAAGTTTCAACATTTGGAAAAAAGCAATATATTTGTGTTCAAAAGCTTAAGGCCATAAAAGGTGAACTAAAAAAGATAAATTCTAGAAGAGTGCTCAACATTAAAATTGTAGTTAATAAAAGAGAAGTTTTCATCCGCTCAATTTATGTTATCCTTAAATCCTAGTGACTCTCTCCTCCTAGATAAGGAAAAGTAAGCCTTAAAAGATTATTTGCAGGCTATTAGAGATCATTCCTCCTTGATTCAACAAAAAGCAAGGGTTAATTGGACTAAAGATGGTGACAAATTCACCAAGATTTTCTTTAATTCCTTAACAACAAGGAAAAACTCCAATAAAATATGCTCGATTACTAGCCAAGATGGTAGAGTGCTTAGGGATTAAGAAGATAACCTTAAGGAAGCTGTCAGTTTTTATAAGCTTTGTATTAGATCTGCTTATGAAATAACCTCTTTGTTATACGCTTTGAAGCTTTTATTATTAAGAAGATCTCAAATGTGGAAGCAATGAAGCTTAATAAGCCAATTAAGAATAAGGAGAATGAAGATATTGTTTTTCTATTAAATAAGATGAAGGCTCTTGGTCCAGATGGGCTTAATGATTTTGTTATCATAAGATCTGACTAGAGATTGGACAAGTGGTAAGAGATCCTGTACATGAATTTTTTTCTAAGGGAGTGATGCCTAAAGAAATTAATAATACCTTCCTTTGTCTTGTTCCTAAAACCTCAATCCCCTCTAACTTTGCTAAATTTAGACCTATATCTTACTCTAATTTTTTAAAAAAAGTCATTTTAAAGATTCTTGCTAATAGGCTGAAGGTTGTCCTCAATTATATTATTAGTGATAACCAAAGGGTTTTCATAAAGGACAAAAATATTAGAGATATTATATTGAAGGTACCAAAACTCCTTAAGGGTTATTTAAGGAAAAATACCCCTCTTAATTGAACTATAAAGGTAGATTTTAGTAAGGCCTTTGATTGTGTAAGCTAGAAGTTCTTATTTCAAATGTTGGAGGTGTTTGGCTTTCCTAATGTTTTCATAGGTTGGATTAAATCTTGTATTACATCCACTTAATTATGTGTTCTTATCAATGAAATGTCTTATAAGGTATTCAGAGGAGATAGGGGCATAAGATAAGGTAACCCTCTATCCCCATATATGTTTAACCTATATATGGAAGCTTTCACTCTATTGTTGAAGTACAATATTGCTTAAGACCCTAGATTTAGATATCATTCAAAATGTAGAAGAGTTTCTCTTATAAACCTTTGTTTAGCTGATGAACTTGTTCTGTTTTACAGAGCACACTTGAATTGGTTAAGATTTTAATGAATTTTACGAACCAGTTTAAAACCATTTTAGGTTTATGAGTTAATCTCAGTAAGATCCATTTTTTTCTTATCAATAAGTATTGACTCTTTTGAATTAAGCAATGCAGGCTTAACATGGATAGTTAGGAAATTCACACTTATGATTTAACCAGGAGTTCCAATCACTACTAGGAGATTAAACTTTAATGAATGCCTACCTCTGATGGAGAAAATATAAAGAAGATGGATTTTAGACAAACAAGGACTTATCCTATTGTGAAAAAATCCTATTGATTAAGGTTGTCAAATCCTTATAGATATATTGAAGTTGATATATTTTTCTTTCCAAAGGAATCGTTAAAACAATTGAAAGAATGATGAGGAATTTCTTATAAGGTAATTCTATAGGAAGTGGAGGACATACTAAAGTGAAGTGGTTGGATGTTTGTAAGCCTAGGGAGGAAAGAGGCCTAGGAGTCATCTCTATAAAGTTAACTAATCGAAAAATTATGTTAAAAAGGCTATGGAGAGTGCTGGATTATAAGAACTCACCATAGATAAGGTGATTGCATAGCTATTTCCTTAAAGAAAAAAGCATATGGGCTCTATCTAAACAAGGATCACACTCTAGTTTCTTTATCATCTTGTGAAGCTAAGGGATGGGTTTATTTTAAACACTTCCCATAAAGCTGGGGATGGGAAAAGACTTCCTTGTGGTATGATAATTGGATAGGGAATGATTCCCTCATCCATTACCAGGAAAAAATGGATTAGGTATTAGGATATTATAATCAAGGAATGGTATTTTCCCTAATATCTCGTAATCATTGGATCCAGTTTCCAGTTGCTATTCAACATTTAGGCCCTACCTACTCTCCAAATATATCTCTCCAGGATTGCTACTTGTGGCATAACTAACCACTCTGGTGGTTCTTTAATTGATTTTATAGAAAAATCCTTCAGACAAGTGTTTATTTTATGCCATAACATAGGGTTGTACAGAGCAAATATCTGATGCCAAGTATTGTTTTTATCTTATAGCTTGGAATGAGAAATAGGTTGAGCACCTTGGACAAATTCTTATTTAAACCTATGTTATAATTACCTGTTCTAAATGCTTTTACTCCTATTCAATATGGAATAAAGTTAAGGAGTTATGTCATCAGAATATTAATGATAAAACACTCCAAAATGTTGTTCAATGGCTAATCAATCACTTATACATATCAAAAGCTACTTGGACAGTATATCTAATTACCATGGGCAATAATTTTTAGGAGAATTGGAGGGAAAAAAAAGCGTAGAACATTCCAAAACAAGGAGGGGCCAAAAGATAATGTTATGTAAGTAATTCTCCATAAAGTAAGAGAACAACTTTTAAACTCAAATATTACGAAGGATTGTAATCAAGATTTAGGTACATCTTGGCAGATCTAAGCTTATACTAATAGTCCAATATGTTATTATAGTTATCAAAAGCTTAAGGATATATAGGGTATAAAACATATAAAAAATTATGTAAGGTCCAAAAGCTTAAAAAGGAAGCGAGACTCACAAATGTTGAACAATAGGCAATTGTGAAGCTATACTGAGTCCATACCAATAGAACGGAGCCAAGCAAAGGGAGATTAATGAATACATAATGTAAAGCCAGATAATTGAATAAGCAACTTCAGGAAAACGATTGTAGAAACTAAGAAGATGAGTAAATAGGAGCAATCATCTTAGTGGAGGTGTAAAACACATGGTTGGATAGCAGTGTATTGGGAGTTTAAGGTGGCTGTTTAGATGTAGCGAGCCATTTTTAGGGTTCATCTACATAATTGGAACTTATTTTCATAAATTTCCTAAAATAAAATTTATTTTTAAAAAAAAACTTTTTAATAGGCTTTTATAGGATTATTCATAAACTTGCATACCATAATAAATACATGTGATAGATCTAGTCTTATACATACTATAGCATACATCAAATTTCTAACTATTCTTGAGTAAGGAACTTGTTCCACGTGATCCTTTTCATCATATGAACTAGGTAATGCATCAGTTTTAAGTTTAAAAGGTGTTGCCAAGAAAGTGTAAACAAACTTTGACTAATCCATTTGAAAAGTTTATATTACCTTTCTAATGTACTTTTTTTGCGATTAGGATAATAAGTTTGCTCTCATATCCCTCCAAATTTCCATTCCTAATATTTTCTTGGCTACAGCTAAATCTTTCATCTCAAACTCACTACTATAATTAATATGTCATTAATTTATAAAAATAAATAGATCTATGAACCATCTGACTCCTTTTTAGAGTAAATAAATTGTCAAACTGATTATGAACAAAGTCATGAGACAACATAAATGCATCTTACCTTTTGTACCACTACCTCAGTGATTATTTCAATCCATACAAGGATGTCTTCAACAAACGCACATGGTCCTTTTTCTCAAAATTATGAAAACCCTTTGATTGTGACATAAATATATGTTCCTTTATATTCTCATGCAAAAATGTAGTTTTAACATCAAGTTGCTCCATTTATAAATCAAATATGGTTACTATAGCTAAAAGAACTTGCATCTCTTATACTTTATAACTAATGAGAATACCTCTTAGTAGTTAATTCCCTCCTGTTTCGAAAATTCCTATGACGTTTGCTATGCTTTTAACCTAATTGGCTTAATTATTATAATACCTTCTTTATTATTAAAATATCCCTCATACTTTACGTCTTTTTGTAAAGGTACAAGTTTCAACATCTCATTCTTGTTTAGGGATTGCTTCTCCTTATTCATGGTGACTATCCATTCTAATGCTTTATTGTCTATTATCTCTCTAAAAATCCTTGGTTCATCATCATCTATACTTTTAGGTACTACTTAGGCATATAATATTGGATTAGTTTTTCTAACATCAACACAAGTGAAATACCTGACAAGTTTCTTGATTTCTCTTCTTATCTTTCTTTCTATTATACTTTATATTGATTGTTCATCTTACACATCCATAGACTAATTTACTACTGTCATAGTTAGAGCTTTAATTTCAAGCTCTAGCTCCTAGTTAACAACTTGATCCTTTTTATTTGTAAGATTACTAAACTCCTCCCTCTATTCACACATATCATATTCATCAAAGGTAACATCTTTGCTGATTACATATCCTAAAGTCATTATTTTCAATGCACCATAATCAATACCCTTCAACTTCACTAGCATACTATAGAAATATGCACTTCATTACCTTTAACTGTAGTTTTCCATTATTATCATAAGCATATGCAGGGTAAATGATTGATTTAATTTAAACATATAAAAATTTATAAGTTTAAACAAGAAGTGTACGGTGTAGCAATAGCTAACACTGACAAGTACAAGTTGATCCTATAAGGAATGTAAGTAATAGTGTTAACCCTTTTCTCTATTATCTAAATGATAAATTAGGTCATGAGTTTAATTAAAAATCAAATTAAACAAAATAAATTAAAGTTGACACAATAATGAACTTAGATAAGGAAAATACTATGATTAGTTGATATCAAATAAATAGTACCTAGGTGATGAATCCCCTAAGATATCTTAAACACTAACCCTTTATCAGGCAATTAAATTATTGATTATTAGACTGCGAAAATTCCTATCTTATGTTAATATCTTTTTTAAGACTATTAACAACTAACCTTAGGTTGATTAACTGAAATCTCTTTCTAGTTAACTAAGCTTGTATTATTGATTTATGAATTTCAATATTAAGTTTGAATTTAATCTAGAGAATTTATATCAACCTATCTCTAAGTTTACATCCTTCTAATTATTGTAGTTTTATTCATAAGAAAGGATTTCTTAATCTCAATAATATGAAATCAAATATTAGACTAATACTTTAGGTATATTAGTTTAAGATTATAACTCATAATTGAATCACAATAAAGCAATCAATAAAATTGTATTAAATAAAAAATTATATCATATTATCATCACAACTTAGGATTCATCACACCTAGGCACTAAACAATTTACTTCTTAAACATAGAAAACAAATCTAATAAAAAATTTTCAGAAGAACAAATAGAAATAAAAGAACTTATATTTTATATTTCCCCTTTTGTCTCTAATGAAATCTTCTTGCAATTTGGATTAAAGGATGCTCTCTATCGGATCTTATGACATAATCTTTGTGTTTTCCTCATCCTCTGTTCAAAACCAACTCCATTCTAGTGTCTCTTCTGATTAATAACACTTCCTTTTTTATGTAGCATTCAATAATATCCTTTTATAGTAAAAGCTAAGGTTTCTGGATATACAAGATCACTTACATGGTCGTGTAAGTGATCATGTATCTCTGAAAGTACCTCAATTCAAGACTTTACATAGGTATAGTAACTTACATGGATAACATACATGTTTGTGTATGTCAACATACATGGGTGTGAATGTTCACACAAGTAGAAACAATGTCCTTGAAGGTCCACACATTTACAGTGACTTACATGGACATTGTACACGACTGTATAACTCTAAATTTACTTTAAATCTTCTTTTTATGTCACGATTTTGTTTGAATTCTTCTTCTTTTAGTCTATGAAGGCAATTATCACCTACAATCACACTTGAAACAAAATAAATACCAAAGATACTATAAAACCATTAAATAATAAGCAAAACATGCTAAATATGAGCATATAAATATAGTCAATTAATCGTTTATCAATAACCAAATATCTTCTGGCAAGATAATTAGAGGGAGTACCATACCATACCTCTTGAGGAGTCTTAAAATCTATTACACTTGATAGAGATTTATTCACTAGATGAGCAACAAATATTAATTGCTTAAGCTTAAAATCGTTTTGACAGTCTAGCATTTAACTATATACATTGAGCAAGTTATGTAAGTGTTTGATTAATCTATTCCATAATCCATTGTATTATTGTGTATGATGTACAATGCAGTGCCTCATTATACCTTTATTCCTACAAAACTCATCAAATGACTTATTACAGGATTTCTGCTCATTATCTGTTACAAGGTCTTAACCTATTTTTTAGTACATTTTTCAATCATTTTCTTCCACTCTTTGAGTTTTCTAAACACTTTAATTTAAAAATTACACTTATTTCTTAAATAATCATTAATGAGTCTTATAATAATTATATGCACCATAGGATTGAACCAAAGAAGGACCTAAAAAATCTAAATGAATATAATCAAGAATTATAGTGGAAGTATACTTACCAAAATAGAATTACGCTACTTGCCAAAAACATAAGGCTTACCAAATTTCATCTTCCTAGTCATAACTCCATCTAACATTCATTTTTAACTCAAATTCTCAATTCCGTGCTCACTCATGTGACCCAACATATGATACCATAATTTTATATTGTTATTCTCATAAGATGATTGAGATACAATCACAAATCCTATAATTGTCTTACCCTAGGATATAGATTACATATTGTAATTTTCTTTTCTTTATAGTCATGACACCCTTTAACACTTTTAACTGCCTATTAACTCTAGAATATTTATACCATTGACAATCAAGAGTACCAAAGGAGGCAGATTCTTTCAAATCTCAATAATATATTAAGCATCAAATGTTCCAATAATTCCATCACGCATTTGGATTAGCAATGAACCACTTCCTTTAAGAGAACTCTCTCTATAAGTAGTTAACCTGACAATCCCATTCCATTTTTTTATAACAATAAAACTAGTCCTTACTAAAGATTATATGATAAGATGCTAAAATGTCCATTACCCCACCAATTTGTAGAATTAGACTTACTAACTATAAAAACATTACCTCCTGTTTTATCCTCTTCATTGTAATTAATATGTGCTACAATCACACTCACTTTATGATTTGTTTCCCTTTTCTTGTTTTCCATCTTACATTGTAGACATTTCCTCTTAAAGTGTCCTTTCTCTTTATAATTAAATTATTAAACAAAATTAACCTTTGATTTGGATTGTGACTTATTCTTGTTTCTAATATCCTTTTCTTTACTCCTACCTCTATTGATAATCAGACCTAATTTTGATCCATGTTCATATATGCCAGAATCCTTTTTCTTCAATTCTTTAGAAGATGTTATCAATGAAAATCTTATATAAATTTGGTAAGGAACACTATAGGATCATCGCTTAATTCTCATCATCAATTTTAACCCTAACACCTTATAGATCTAAGATGATCTAACTAAAACTATCATTTTGATCTTTTCCCTATGTACTTTCTAACATCTTTAAAGTTTACAAATTCTACTTTTGATATAAATGATTAATAAGTGATTTATTTTTGTACTTACTTTCAAGTTGTTTTCACGACAAAGCAACACTAGTTTCATCAAGCACCTCGGACCTCTTTACTTAGACTCAATTGTATTATGTTCTTTTCCTTTCATATAATCTCTCCATTTTGTAACACCCTCAAATTATTTGGTATATTTTCTTCTCCTTCCAATATTGTTGTGCATTCTTATTGAACAAAAACCATTCTCATCTTCATCATCT
The DNA here is from genome assembly GCA_025504915.1 of Erythroxylum reticulatum. Taxonomy (NCBI): domain Eukaryota; kingdom Viridiplantae; phylum Streptophyta; class Magnoliopsida; order Malpighiales; family Erythroxylaceae; genus Erythroxylum; species Erythroxylum reticulatum. The sequence continues at coordinate 2,242,006 of JANSVA010000007.1, forward strand.
ATAAGGTAAAGTTGTTTGATTAATTGGATTTCTTAATACTAAAATTATATAGAGACATCTTGACAATAAATCTTAGCTTTGAAACCAATTATAATATATATGAAAAATAAGGAAGTAAAGAATACATCAATTTATATGGTTTGGTCAATTGATATGACCTACATTTGAAGGAGAGGATGTATTCTTTGATTAATGTGAGAATGATGATATAAGAAGAAGTATGACAACTACAACCTTTATCAAAATACTTATAGAGTTATATGTAAAAAGCCTAATTGCAGTAAAACTTTTCTACCATAGAATAAAACATTTCTACCATAGAATCGTAAGGTTTTTAATATTTTATTTCCATATAAACTTAAGGTTATTGAAAGTCAATTTCTACAAATTCTTAATCACATTGAAACTCTAGTCCCTAGAAGCCTAAGGTCACTAAAACTCTATTTCACCATAATTCAATCCATATCTCAATTTTTTATAGTGTAATTTAGTAAGTAGAGTGTTTATTCCATGAGGACTAAAACTTTCAGCATTAATTATATTCTTATTACTAATGAAGTTGATGATTGATTGAAACAAATTAAAATGACTAATTTAAATCAATAAATTAAAGCAATGAATAAGGTTAAAGAAATTATAAATAAGTAAGATTTAAGTAAATTTCTTGTAGAACTTTTCCTATAACTCAATGATTAATCTTATTTCCTTAGACTAGTAAAAATTTGAATTTCAAAACTATATTCTCTCTCAATAAATATAGCTTCTATTCTTAAGTTAAATGGCTGAAATATCTTTTTAATCAAAACCCTTAAGAATGCATACCTCACTTTGTAAATTCTTATGATAGATTTGATCCTAACCCAGAAGATTTATGTGATCCTATCTCTAAGGTTTTATGTAGCTATAATTATTCATGTAAATGTTGATAAATTTTAGTTCAATATAATATAATCATAAATAATTCTCAAGAAAACTAAAACCTTTCATTGAATCAGGAATCAATTCAAAACATCAAGTCGTAGGTTCCATCTCACTTAGATCTATAATCCACTTAGTTCACAATAACACGAAGAAAACCCCTAAAGAATAATAGAGAAAATGAGCAAGAAATTTGAATGCTCATAACTTTGATCTTGAATGTTCTTAATTATTCTTTTTGTTTTCCTTCTAAGAGTTTGTGTCCTTTAATCATAGATGTTTTAATTTGCTGCTTAATGATGTTTTCACTCTAAAAATTGATCTCTCTAAAGCTCCTTTTTGTTTTCAGTCACCTCTAATTTTAAAATGCACAACTTTATAATTACTACCTAATATGACCTAAGCATGGGACCATATTAGGCTCCCATATTATTTAAGACATCATTATATAACTTTTATGTAACAAATCACTGCTAATACATGTTTAAAAACAATTTTATATTTTCACTGTGTTAGTAAACATAGGTAGAATATAGTAGGATATCATAAATGCCTAAAGAAATAAAATACTCCCTAATTAAATATAACCTAGCTATAGGGATGTGTCAGTTTCATGTTAATTAGGTAGATACTTCTCCTAGAAATAAAATGTGGCATGATTGAACATGGGAGCAATATGTTGCAATGTTGGTATTGTGTTATGAGTCCTTCATTTAAGATTTGCTAAAATTGCTCCAAATTGAATCAAATCTTTTCCAAATTCATTCATTTTTCTTTTAAAGGACTAGAATAAGACTTTAAACACAATATAATTAATATTAAGTAACAAATTCTATAAAAACATTCAAATACAAGTATAATGCTCTCAATAATTATATTTAGTCTTTTTAGCGCATATCAGGTTTAAACTTTGAAAAGTTGAAATTTTTTCTTCTAATGACTAGTTTTTAATGAGTTTTTGTTTTTAAATAGTATTTATTTATAACCACTAGTTTTCATTTGTAACAACTAGTTTTTATTGTACCAACTATTAAAAATGAAAATTACCAATATTAGAAGACCAAGGGTGAAGCACTTATTTTTTGTTGAAGGATTAATCTTTAAGGTATTGTAGAGAATGGACCTTATGTCTTAATGAAATCCCTAGTCAAAGATAAAATGGAGATGAGGTACCTATGGATAGAAGTGAGTGAGAAAATAAAGATAAGAGACTCATTGTTTAAATAACAAGGCCATACATATTATATTTTGTGTATTGAGTACTTGTGAGTTCAATAGAGTGTGTATATATGAGACAAATCAAAGATATGACATAAACTTGAAATCACTTATATATAGGATTTGAAACTCAATATGAATCATATTTTAGTTAGAAGCCTTGTTTTAGCTCCCTAATAAAAGAAGGAACAAATTCAGGCAAGTTGGAGAACATTTAGTGTGATTTAAGAGGAAGGGTTTGGAACATAGGTCACCAATATGGCACATTATTGGAGCCATGCTAAATGTTAATGAATGGGGGTTCATAGTGGGGAGTCGTATTGGTTGTGATTTCTTCGTATAGAGAATTTTCAATTAGTGAACAACATGAGTCCAATACGGGTTTTTGTTAGACATGTGTTTTTTGAGTTATTTTGAATGTTCTTAAATGAAAAAAGAGAGGGAGACAAGGAGGAGGTAAGGATTAAAGGGGAAACACATCATTAGGTAGACAAATTAGACTAGATTAAATTTGGTGAGGAAAGAAGGGATTTTCATTAAGATTCAAGTTATGAACTTTAAGATTTCAATAACTATGAAAATGAGTTCTTTTATTTTATGTTATTTCTTAGTTGTTATTAGTTTTCGTTATCTTAGTATTAGTTCTTTGATTTAATAGAAGACTTAAGTTTCCTTATAAATTATTCATGATGATTTCTTATTGTTGAATTAAAGTTTTCTAATGTTTTGATTTAATTTCAAATTTCATATGAAAGGATTGAGAAATGATATATATGGATAGATCATTTAATGAATAATAAGAGTTGTATGAAAGCCTATACATAGGACCATATAAATCTTCTTGCTTCAAGTCAAATCTAATAAAAAATTTATCAAACAAGTTAATATGTTATTAGGAGGTTTAATTATAAACATTTCCAATTGATCAACTTAAGTATATGAGCCATATTTCTTGAGAAAAAGTTTAGATATAAATTTAAATTTAGAATGTCTATCAATATAAGAAACTAGGGTTAGTAATTGAAGCAAGATAAATCCAATCATAAAAAGATTCTAATGGGATTATACTTTTAGATCTTATCTATCAATTGGTTGCTTTAGTCTTGTTTATTAATTTTATTTTTATTTTGTATTATCAATTTCAGTTTAGTTAATTATTCCTTTTATGTTAATTATTCATTTTGTGATATTAGATAATAGTAGGAAGATTATTTCTAGTACTTATAGTCCTTGTAAGATTGAAACTTGCATTCATTAGACTATACTATAAGATCGATAGGTACACCCACCTAGTAATATCTAGTATGGTTTAGATCATATACAAACATCAACACCACTCAGTTAAAGCGAGCAAAGTTAGCACATTTATGAATCAATATGAAGCAGCAGGAGAGCGACCTCGTCAGACTGAGAGGAGAAGCACTGTGGAGTCCAAAGTTACCAGATGGCAACTGGATTATACTATAAGTTCATTCTTTTTCTTCTTTCTCATGTTTGGTTCAGTGGACATGGTCCACAGTTTTGCCTTAACAGCTGTTGGAAAGAGTGTGATGGGTGTAAGGTACTTCGAACATGTGCAAGGTAAGGCCAAAGATGCCCTCTCTCCCCCACATATCCACCATATTCATTACATTTCCCTCCCCTTGCATTGGAAGTGTTGCAGATATCGTTTAAATTAATTTTTTGTTTTCTTTTTGCTAAATGTATTTGCATGTAAGGTTTCGGTTATATTATGTGTAAGGTTTACGTTACTGTCTATCTAGTGTCTTGGTCTTTTTCATTTTCTCGAGTGCACTGAGCTTTCCTCATAGTCTACTGTAAGCTTGGTGGGGTTCTCCTCTACTAAAACGTTTTTAGGGAGTAATGGAGTAAGCTGAATGCAGCTACGACTGCATGTTGGGGTCAAGTGGAACAAGTCTGGCTAAAAATGGGGAGGTAGACTTGTTCAAAAATTGATAGATGTAGACTCTAACAAGGCTTCAGCTACCTCGAGCTTATTGACACGGCGGCTGTTGCAGGAGGGAGGCAGGTCCTTTCTCTTCGTCAGACCATTGGAATCTGCTGATGTTTTTAAAACCTTTTCCTTTCAGTTCTTCTCCGTATATTTATAGCCTTCAATCTCCTCTTACCGTTTACTTTGTTCTTCTACCCATTAGTTACTTCTCTCTACCTAAACGTGGTTCCAGAGGGTCATGTAGCTTCTTTATTTTTCCAGCATCTAAGCTCACGTCTCACAAGCCATAACCATTTTCATTTTCATTGTTTTCTTTTTCTTTCCGCCTGCATATCCTTCACCATATTGTTTCTTTACTTGACAGTGAATCAACCTATTGTATTGTGGGTGATTTTCACATTTTAGTGTCAGGGTTGTTTATTGAGGTCGATTGGAGTTTTATTATTATTTTTAATACTAATTTTTTTTAATATTGAGTTTTTAATTAATTAATTAGTAATCAGTATTATTGGTATTATTTATATTACTATTACTATTACTATTTTATTTATTTATTTATTTATTTATTTATTTATTTATTTATTTATTATTATTA
>JANSVA010000007.1:2246790-2259307 GCA_025504915.1 Erythroxylum reticulatum
TATATACAATGTGTATAAAGTTAACTGATGTAAAAAACCATTGAAACGTAGTATATGTTTGCATGAGTTTCTTGAAAAAAATGGAATGCTATGGATTGTTTAGTTATGTTTTGTGTGGCACCAATATATCCTCTTAGGGGATATATGGGTGTTACACAATGTTTGAGCAACTTGCTCAAATTTTAGGCTTTATACTCTAATAACTACCATTTAGATACTTAGGAATCTTTATCTCTGCCACAAAGCTTAATCATAGGGATTTTCAACATTTATATGATGCCATGTACAAAATAATTAGGATCTAGAATAATAAGAATTGCTTCAAAGAATATTAATAAAAATAGGTCATTCAAATATTACCATAAATGTAAAAACTTAGCGCTCTTCAACCTTTTTTTCTTGTAGATGATCTTCCATTATTTACAAAATTAACTTCAATTTATTAGAACATTGACCAATTCACTAGATCAATTTAACAAGATATCGGCACCAACCATTTAAATAGTTCTCTCTATATCTTTATCAGTGCCTCCTTAATAGTTGAGCAACTTGCTCAAATTTTAGGCTTTGTGCTCTAACTACTACCCCTTAAGTACTTAGGAATCCCCATCTTTGACACAAAGCTGAATCATAGGGATTATCAACCTTTATATGGTGTCATGTACTGAATAATTAGAAGCTAGAACATTAAGTTCCATTTTTCATGCAGGGAGAGTTATGCTTATTAATTCAATTCTTACCAGTATAAGTGCATCTTGGTGCTTTAGCTTGCCTCTCCCAATCAACCAAATTAAATTAGTTAAGAGGATATTGAAGAAATATTTCTTAGCTCATAAAATAGAAAATTTTCCTAAAGCCAAGGTTAAATAGTCTAAAGTTTGCTCCAAATTTATATAGGAGGATTTGGAAGTTGTTCAATGATGAAGAATCCCTTTAGGTTAAGCGGGCATATTCCAATTCTTGAAAGGGAAAACATTTCTAGAAATTCTAAGCCAAAAGCTCTATCTCTTGGACTATGAAACAAATCCTCAAATTTAGAGACAACTTCAAACTCTACATTAGGGTTAAGATAGGGAATGGAACAAACTCATCTTTTTGGCATGACTATTTGACACCCGTCTAGACTTGTTTCGAACTTCCTAAATGCCATTTCTCTAATGTGATCTATGCCTAAAAACTTAAAAGTTTCAACTATTATACATAATAATGCATAGTGCTTGCCTCCCTTTTCTAGAGGCTCCAACTTAATCGTCTCTCTCTCTTTATCATCCAAACCAAGTTTTGCAAGATATGTTTCTCTGGTTGAGAAATAGGTTATGTATTTTTACAAATACTTCTTGTTGGGATATATTCTCTAATATTAGACAATACGTAGAATGAGAGAAAATTCTCTAGTTTCTCATGAAATACCCTAGAGCCTCTTTCATCTTATGGATGATAATTGAGGAAAGATTATTCATTGGGGAAATATTCAAGCCCTCACAGCCTTTCAATACAATGCATGTGCTTTGTAATTAGAATGTTGAATCCTATGACTACCTTTTCTTTAAATGTCAATTCTTTTCTTATCTATGGAAAGGGGTTAGACCTTACTCGATAAGAGTTGTATGGCTTCCCATTGAAAGGATATCATAAGCTAGGCAATTAAGTGTCTGTTTGGATGGACTTATAACAGTAGAGCTTTTGTTAGTAGAGCTTTTATAAAAAAAGTTTTTCTAAAAAGTTAGTTGACTATTTGACTGTCATTTAAAAAAGAGCTTCATACAATAAATTGTTTGGCAACATAAAAATAAAAAATATTTTTAATTTTAACTATATTTTATTTTGTAATAAAAATTATTATGCATATAAAAATTATTTAAAATATATTAAACGATATGCAAGGCACAATATATTAATTATTATATAATTTTAAATCATATAAAACATAAATAAAAATATATCTAACCAAATCTTTTATATGGATTATAATATAAGTAAAACTAATATTAAAACATATAAAAAATTCAAATATTATTATATAAATCTCAAAATAAATGTGAAGATGTGTTTATGTGTATTGTGAGAATTATGTTTAAAACATAAAAATAAAAGGGACTAAAAAATAGGCCCATTAATTGATCTAAAAAAGTACTTTTTTTAAAAGCTCCAAATTTGAGCTTCTAAAAAAATATATTTTAGCTTCCAAAAAAGTCATTTCTATAAAAAAAAATACTTTTAGATTTTACAGCTAAACAATCCGTTTTTTAAAAATAGCTTTTACGGTGAAAAAAAGTGTCTATTCACTTGTCAAAAGTTGAACCAAACAGGCATTAAGATGTCTTATAACAATCAAAGTGACCTAAACATCTTTAGAATCTCTATTAGTTACTCTCTCTATTTAGTTTGAAGAGAGAAGAACAAACGGATATTTAAGTTGGGATCTGAAGATAGTAACACCTCCTTCTTTTACTAGTTCGATCCATGAGATAAATTATCATGGCAAGATGGCTTTAAAAGAGACTTAGTCCAATTATGACTCTAAGATGGATAATCCTTACAAGTTCTTAGTTATATTGTTCTAAGAGGTCTTTATAATTTAGTAGTTCCCTAATTTACTATGTCTCATTTTTTAGTCCTTTTTCTACATTGCTAGCTCTCTTTGAAACTTAATTCATCTTATTTATTTTTTTAAAGAAGGCATCCAAATGTTTCTAAATTTGGTTTTCTCTGTTCTCTCTAAATAATGTAAACTCTATTTATAAAGATTTAAGAAAACTTCAAACATGAATTTAAATGTCAAATGGCATACAAATGTTTAAAAGTCGTTAGCAATTGTCGTTTGTATGATTAGGTTGTCGTCGCTAACTCCGTTCTTTCTAAATTCTAGTACTTAGGCCCTCTACGCGATAATGCTGGAGAAGTGCAGGATGATATGCAAATTTTTGTAGCTTTCCAAGAGTGAATTATTAATAACTGCTTAGATCTTACAAGGAATCAAAAGGCTCCATGAACTGAATAGGAAAGCTATAGAATTCAGTGCCAACTGGCACCAATCGGAGCCTCTGCAACCTTATCCTCTTTATCTAATCCCTATCATCATCCAATATCCAGAATCAGCCATTTACCTTCACACATCATCATTTCAGCAAATCTCTAACTTATAACCAAGTGGCAATAGGAGAGAGTGAAGAAACAAAGAAGAATGGCATCCACTGCGTGTTTCTTGCACCACCATGCACTCACCACTCCAACCAAGTCGTCGGTATCTTCACAGCGCCAAGTATCTGGCATCAGGCCTTCTCTGCTCGTTTGCCGGGCTCAGAAGCAGACTGTACAGGAGGAAGATACCAATGTTTTTTCTCGCAGATTGGCTCTGACAGTCCTTATTGGCGCTGCTGCCGTTGGCTCCAAGGTTGCTCCCGCTGATGCAGCCTATGGTGAAGCTGGTTAGTAAAAATATGATGAAATTTCCAAGTTATGAGGAGCTGAAGTTGGTTCATGTTTGCTTACAGCGCAATAAATTCCATTAACTACATCATTCTTTTTATGGTCTGGATTCTTAAAGAGGCTGTCCAGTCAACGGTGTAGTCTAAATATGTAAAGTGGGTTGAATCTTCTTGTGTTCTACATTTGATCATCGTGTCTGGTCAGTTTTTAAAGAGAGATTTGAGGCTGAGAATTATTGACGGGGCTTCTGTATTAAGGGAAATGAAGAGACTTTTCATTTAGATGGCGTTGAATATTATGGAGTACAGAAAAAGTAATATAATTTGATTCTTCCTCTATTTTTTACTGGATTTTTCGGGACAATTAAAACAGTTTCTGGTTCTTGCGACAAAACAAACTGCCAAGTATGCTCGAAACAGAATGAAAAAGGAAGTTTGATAGGTGTATAGAAGTTTGTATTCTGCTACCTGTTAGTTGAATGCAGTGTCAAACTGTCCAAGTCCATTACATAGATTTGTGTATGTCACTTGAATATTTTAAGGGAAGAATATTTGAGATCAATCTTTTCAACAATGATTCGTTGCAGCTAATGTTTTTGGGAAGCCAAAAACCAACACAGACTTCTTACCATACGATGGAGATGGTTTCAAGTTGCAGATCCCATCAAAATGGAATCCAAGCAAAGAGAGAGAGTTTCCTGGTCAAGTTCTTAGGTACGAGGACAACTTCGACCCCAACAGCAATGTTCAAGTAATAATCACCCCAACTGATAAGAAAACCATCACTGATTATGGTTCACCTGAAGAGTTCCTTGCAAAGGTATACCCAGGTTTTTGTGAGAGCTGGAATTATCTAGTTTGTTTCTTAATTTCTTGCTAAACAAAGGACCATTTTATGGATGGTTTTGTTACTATTTCAAAGAATTTCTTACATTTTGAGGAAAGAAATAGAGCTTAAGACTCACAGATTGCAAGCCTTTTAGCGGACTAACATTTTGTTTGTTCACTACAGGTGGACTACTTGCTGGGAAAACAAGCCTATTTTGGGAAAACTGACTCTGAGGTACTTTATACTAGATTTGTTGTCAAATTGACAGCATCGTGAATGGTCTGCAGCATTCTATGTGATAATCCGTGTCAAGTATAATAAGTAGAATCTTAGATGTAGTTAAGGAGTGTTCCATGGTCAATACTAATTGCTATTTACTGATAACGTAGGGTGGTTTCGACACCAACAGTGTGGCAACAGCCAACATATTGGAGTCTTCATCACCAGTGATTAATGGAACAAAGTACTACGCATTTTCTGTACTGACAAGAACAGCTGATGGAGATGAGGGCGGTAAGCACCAGCTAATCACAGCTGCTGTTAAAGATGGTAAGCTTTACATCTGCAAGGCGCAAGCCGGAGACAAGAGATGGTTTAAGGGAGCAAGAAAGTTCGTTGAAAGCACCGCAAGTTCTTTCAGTGTAGCTTAATAATGGAAAAAGACTTGAACTATATCAGGAATGAAATGTATGTAATCAAATTCAGTCTTTGAGGTTGGTTTTTGAGCTGCTTGTCTCTAGTCCCTTTAATTTTTGCAATATCTTGGGAATATTGATTGAGGCAGTTGGATTGAAGATGAATGCTTGTGGATATATGAATATACTTTTTGATTCGGAGTTTCGCACTCCCATGGTCCAACTTCTGAGGGAGATTTCCTGTTAGTTAAAGAGTCGGTTATTCCTATTTATTGGAGCTGAATTGGGTACGTGACTCAATTTTCAGCGAGCTGCGAGAGTGGCACGGAGAGAATCAAAGATAGTAACAAAAAGTTCTTTTCCTGTTTCGCACAAACCGTCCTGATAGGATCCGACACTCATTGATGGCATTTGGCAAGGTAGAGTGGACTCCTTGGAGTCTAGCTAATGGTTTATATGTATACGGATATCCAATTGGCAGTCTTATGCACTTGTAAAAAGGCAGACTGATTAATGATAGGTTTCATTAGTAAGAAAAACTCAAATACATCACAATCATTTTCTACAGATTTTCATTATTTGAAGCAACGCCAAATCTTCTAATAATCAATGCTATTAAGCATCTTTTTAATGGTTAATTACAAATTTTTAAAATTCTTCTTATTTATAAATGATTACTTATGAAATATGTATCTCTAATTGCTTTATAACAAGAATAAAGCGCTAGATGCTTTCAAAATATTCAAAGTTAAAGTAAAGAAACAATGCGGTAAGAAAATTAAGATCATAGGGTCGAATAAAGATGGGGGGTGGGGAATATTATGGTAGATATATTAAAGGGGGACAAATACTTGATCCATTTGTAAAATATCTTTAAGAAAATATGATAGTACCTTAGTACACTATCCCTCGATCTCCAAGCTAGAATGCGGTAACAAAAAGAAGAAACCAAACATTATTGGACATGGTATAGAGCATGTTGATTAGCTCCATACTTCCCAAGTCCTTATGGATTGAAGCTTTTAAAACGATAGTGTATATATTAAAATGGGTATTAACTAAGGCTATTCCAAAGACATCATTTGAGTTATTTAAAGGTTAGAAACTAAGTTTGCGACACATACTCATGCTTGTGGATGTCCATCTGTTGAAAGGTACAAAAGATATAGGTTATATTGTTCATCACATCACACTAGAATTTTGAAATTAAGGAATGATTTGATTAGTAAGAAGAATCCATTTCAAGATATAGTTTTTGATAATGATCATTTGGATACAAATCCTTCCATCTTAGACAATAAGGTGATTGTTATTCACAACACTCTTTGGGTTTAAATAGTCATTGTACAACTAATTATTGAAATCAATAGCCTACAAACAACACAAATGACAATAAAAAAATTTCATAAGTTGCTGATAATTTAGATTATCTAGTTATCCAGGAATTACCCGAAAGCAATCAAAGACCAGTTGAATAACATACTCCACAGGAGGATGTTGGTGTAACATTAAATAGATATATTAGAATAAGGAAATTAGCCATTACTAATGAATATGTTGTATATCTACAAGAATCTGACTTCAATATCAAGAATGATCTTAAAACCTTTTTACAAGCTATAAGTTTCAAAGAATCAAATTTATGGTATAATGCCATAAAGGAATAAATGAACTCTATGAAGAATAATGATGTTTAGGATGTTGCCTAAAGGAGCAAAACTCGTAACATGCAAATGAATATTTAAAATAAAGAAAGATTTATTAGGAAACATTGAGTGAAATAAGGCAAGACTCATTGCTAAAGGATTTACTCAAAATGAAGGAATTGATTACACAAGTACATTTTCTCTTATGTCTAAAAAGGATTATCTCTGTATAATTTTAGCATTGGTAGCTCATTTTGACATAGAATTGCATCATATGGATATGAAAATGACCTTCTTAAATGGTGACTTAGAGGAAGAGGTTTACATGAAACAATCTGAAGGATTTTTCTCTAGTAATGGTGAGGATTTAGTTTACAAGCATACAATATCTATATATGGATTAAAACAATCATCTCATTAGTGGTATTTGAAATTCCAAAATGTTATCTCATCTTTTGATTTTGAAGAAAATATCATGGATCAATGTGAATACCAAAAAGTTAGTGGAAGTAAAATATGTTTTCTTGTATTATATATGGATAGCATATTATTTGCGACCAATGATAGGGGTTTATAATATGACGTGAAACAATTTCTCTATAAGAATTTTGAAATGAAATATACAAGTGACGTATCTTATATCATTAGCATTAGGATCTATCGAGACAATTTTGCAATATTTTGGGTTTGTCTTAAAAAACTTATATTAATAAAGTTTTATAGAGGCTTCAAATAAAAGCTTGTTCACTAAGTGTAGCTCCCATTGTGAAAGGCTATATGTTTAATTTGGACCAATACCCAAAAAATGATTTTGAAAGGGAAAAAATGAAAAATATTTCATATTCTTCTGCAGTCAAAAGCCTGATGTATGCTCAGGTTTGTATAAGACCTAACATTTCATTTGTTGTTAGAATGTTAGGCTGATATCACGGTGACCTAGGATTAGATCACCAGATAGCTGCAAAGAAAGTGTTGAGGTACCTTCAAGGGACCAAAGATTACATGCTTATGTATAAACGAACTGACAATCTGAGGTACCAAGTTAATCAAATCGATATTAAGTTTTCATTCATAAGGGAATGTGTTAAGAAAAAGAAAGTGATCATTAAACACGTTAGCATTGAATTGATAATAATTGATCCATTGAAAAAAATACATGCCACCAATAAAGTTCAAAGATCATGTTATTAAAATAAGATTAAGTTCTATTATATAGTTTTCATTGTATGGATGATGTTGTTTTCGTGGAACTCTTATAATATTTTTCTTATATTATGGTGCACGTTATTGAATTTTGATAAAATTTATTATTTTGAACCAGGAATAAACATATAGGTTATTTATTAAGTAATGTTATTACATTCAAGTTGATACAAAATATAGTAATATTGTAATATATGGAAGATAATAGTCAATTAATTGAGAACCTATTGTTATGATTCATATACTAGATTTAGATCAAATTACAAATTGATACCAGGTTAAACGTATGGATTAAGTGAAAAAATATGAGATATTTTTCATATTCTGGGTAGCTTTAATACTCACAAATGGTTTAATGTTAAGTAATTCGTGTATAATAATTTTCTGATTTTGTAATCATAAGGTCACAGATTCAAGTGATGAAAACAACCTCTTAGTGAAGTTACTACTTTGTAATCATAAGGTTGCAAGTTCAAATCATGAAAACAACCTCTTTGTAAACATACAATGGTAAAACTGCATATAATATGACCCTCTCCAGATTCCCTCAAAGTAGGGACCTTGTGTATTTGATACATTGACTTATTTTTTGATTTTGTGGTAATTGCTAATATGCTTGAAGAGAGCATATTAATATATTTTTACACTTGCAGAATTTTGGGTCCCTAAGCTCCTTTTACCCTTTAAAAAACATACCATCAATTTGGGACTAAAGCTATGTTTAGTTGGATGGTTATTAATGGAATTAAATATTATTTCATTATTAGGAAGGAGAGTTTATAATGGAATGAAATGAAATAGGATGGAAAGGGAGAGTTTAACATTACATTTCATTCCATCCTAATAAATAGAAAAAATAAGTTATCTTCGATTTGAGACGTTTATGATGAAATATAAAATGATAAACAACATTTTACTATATTATATTATAAACCTTTCTTGTAAACAACATTTAACTATATTACATTATAAACCTTTCCATTTCTCCCAAATAACAATTTTTTAATAGTACATCCATTTACATTACATTCTATTATAAATAATTCCATTTATAAACTTTATGATTATAAACCCTTCTTCTAAATAACATTTCACTTTATGAACCTTTCTATTTCTCTCAAATAATAATTTTTTAATATTATATCCATTTACATTATATTCCATTATAAATAATTCCGTTTATAAACTTTATGTCCAACTAAACATGGTCTAAAAATTTAGAAGAACTCGAATCATGTAGAACATTCGAACATTTTCAAACAAGAATGTTAATGACAGGAGGTGGATCAGTTTCTTTCGTATTCTATTTATTTATAATTATAATATATGTACATATTCATTTTATTTATGATTATAAGATATGTTACTGATAATATATATTCAGTTGGCTTACTTGAAACTCGTAAAAAAGGGTCATTTTAAAAGTAAATTACCAGCAACCCCTTAATCATAGAGGGAAGCAAAAAGCTCCATGAACCGAGCAAGAAATCTATAGAATTCAGTGCCAAGTGGCACTACTCGGAGCCTCTAAAATGTTATCCCCTTGACGGAAATCTAATCATGACCATCATCCAATATCCAAAACCACCCATGAACCTTCACCCCTTACCATTTCAGCGTCTGAAATTTTCTAGCTCTACCAGTTAAGCGGATCTCTGTCTCGTAACAAACAAGGCAGCACTTGGCGAGAAAGTCAAGAAACAGAAAAAGGAAAATGGCATCCACTGCATGTTTCTTGCACCACCATGCACTCACCACTCCAAGCAAGTCATCGGTATCTTCACGGCGCCTTGTATCTAGCATCAAGCCTTCTCTGCTGGTTTGCCGAGCGCAGAAGCAGACTCTACAGGAGGAAGATAACATTGTTGTTTCTCGCAGATTGGCTCTGACGGTCCTCGTTGGAGCTGCCGCCATTGGCTCCAAGGTGGCTCCTGCCGATGCAGCCTATGGTGAAGCTGGTAAGTGAAAAATGCGTGAAACTTCCAAGTTATGAGGAGATGAAGTTGATTCTTTTCTCAAATCTTTCCTTTTCTGCACAGTAGATTACATCAACTATAATTTCTAACTCTAAATATGTCAGAGGAGTTGAATATTATCTTATGTTCTCCATTTAATGATCATTCCTGATCGATGACTTTTTGATGAGAGATTCAAGGAAAAGAATACTGACAGGGCTTCTGTGTTGAGAGAATGAAGAACCTTTTCATTTAGATGGTGTTGAATATTAATGAGTAGAAAAAAAGTAATATAATTTGATTCTTCCTCAAATTTTTACTGGATTTTTTGGGATAATCAAACAATTTTTGATTCTTGAGACTAAACAACCTGCCAAGTATGCTCGAAACATAAGGAAAAAGGAAGTTTGGTAGGTGTATAGAAGTTTGTATTTTGTTACCTGTTAGTTGAATGCAGTGTCAAATTAATTGCCAAGTCCATTACATAATTATGTTTATATGCATTGTTCATTGAATATTTTAAGGGAAGAATAGTTGAGATCAATCTTTTCAACAATGATTCGTTGCAGCTAATGTTTTTGGGAAGCCAAAAACCAACACAGACTTCTTACCATACGATGGAGATGGTTTCAAGTTGCAGATCCCATCAAAATGGAATCCAAGCAAAGAGAGAGAGTTTCCTGGTCAAGTTCTTAGGTACGAGGACAACTTCGACCCCAACAGCAATGTTCAAGTAATAATCACCCCAACTGATAAGAAAACCATCACTGATTATGGTTCACCTGAAGAGTTCCTTGCAAAGGTATACCCAGGTTTTTGTGAGAGCTGGAATTATCTAGTTTGTTTCTTAATTTCTTGCTAAACAAAGGACCATTTTATGGATGGTTTTGCTACTATGTCAAAGAATTTCTTACATTTCAGGGTGAGAAAGAAATAGAGCTTAAGACTCAAAGATTGCAAGCTTTTTAGCGGACTAACATTTTGTTTGTTCAC
The DNA here is from genome assembly GCA_025504915.1 of Erythroxylum reticulatum. Taxonomy (NCBI): domain Eukaryota; kingdom Viridiplantae; phylum Streptophyta; class Magnoliopsida; order Malpighiales; family Erythroxylaceae; genus Erythroxylum; species Erythroxylum reticulatum. Next base: position 2,257,480 of record JANSVA010000007.1, read on the forward strand.
TACAGGTGGACTTCTTGCTGGGAAAACAAGCTTATTTTGGGAAAACTGACTCTGAGGTACTTTATACTAGCTTTGTTGTCAAATAGACAGCATCGTGAATGGTCTGCAGCATTCTATGAGATGGATGGTCTGCAGCATTCTATGTGATAATCCATCTCAAGGATAATTATAAGTAGAATCTGAGATGTAGTTAGGAGTGTTATATGGTCAATAGTAATTGGTATTTACTGATAACGTAGGGTGGTTTCGACACCGACAGCGTGGCAACAGCCAACATGTTGGAGGCTTCATCACCGGTGATTAATGGAATAACATACTACGCATTGTCTGTACTGACGAGAACAGCTGATGGAGACGAGGGTGGTAAGCACCAGCTAATCACAGCTGCTGTTAAAGATGACAAACTTTACATCTGCAAGGCGCAAGCCGGAGACAAGAGATGGTTTAAGGGAGCAAGGAAGTTCGTAGAAAGCACCGCAAGTTCGTTCAGTGTTGCTTAGTATTGGAAAAGACCTGAATTAATCAGGAACGTAATGTATGTAATCAATGTCAGTCTTTGAGCTGCTTGTGTCTAGTCCCTTATTTTTGCATCATCTTGGGTACGTTAATTGAGGCTGTTGGATGCTTGTGGATATGTGAATATACTTGATTCTATCTACTTTAATCAGGTCATCTTTCGCTATAAATGCTTTGTTCGGACTGTGTCTACCGTCCCCACCGTCCTAGTTAGAGGAGGGGTTAGTGAAGGGTTGTTTATTTGTCTTCCACATTCTATATAGTTTATTTAAGGTCAAAATCATATTTAAGAAATTTAACTTTATTTATTTTATAATATTAACTCAAAATAATCAATAATATGACAATTTTGAAGTTGTCAAATTAGTTAATTCTTTTGCAAATTTTGTTGAAAAGAATTTAATTAAATCTTGAGTAAATTTTGCTAAAATTTGCAATATTCTATATGACGAGAAGCAAGGTGCCTTAAGCAAAACTCCAAAGGATTCATTGAGCATTCAAGGAGGTTCAATTACAAAAACTAGAGCTAAGAAGGTAAAGGAAGTTATAAATGGGCTAATTGAAGAGATATGGACTAAACAAGCTCTAATTAGCTTGAAAAGAATTCAAGGCCTAATAAATTTGATCCAAGCTAAGTCAAGAAGTCTAATACGTGTCTAAGTTATTCCAATATATTCCAAGCATTTCAAGACATGTTCAAGCTAACCAAGATTTGTTGGAGACATTAAAACTTGTGTACAAGTTGTTCCAACAAATTATAAGTGATTTTAGGCATTAAATAATGTGTTTTATACATCAAAAAAGTCTGCAAGCTCTCTCAACGAATTAGGAGTGATTTTACGCATCAAATAATATATTTTACGCATAAAAAATGTTTGTAAGTTGTCTCAACAAGTTAAGAGTGACTTTAGGCATCAAATAATGTATTTTCCTCTTGTTTCTTATCTAGACCCGCTGTTAGGATTATGTTCACACTATGATTAGCTTAAGTCATGGGTGATTTTTTATTTTGGTCAAATTATTCAATTAGGATGCTTTTTTAAACCTTAATTAGCACAAAACTAATCACTTCAGAAAAATTTAGAATTCAACTGAGTGAGGTTAATTTCTCTTTGGTTTTTTTGGGAACTTATGAACTTATCAAGATTATTATCTAGGGGTATTCAAAACCTATCCTATCCTATAGACATCAGGTCAAGGTTTATCTATCCTAAAACCTGTTTCAGCTTTCTTGGGTTTCTTGCTTCCATTGTGCAATTGATGGGTTTCAAGGCTCATCCTTGAAGTTCACATCATTTGGTATCAGAGCTTG
>JANSVA010000007.1:2259407-2279530 GCA_025504915.1 Erythroxylum reticulatum
TGGCTTTTGCTATTACGTGAGCTATACCTCCTTAATAAGGATTTCTTAGTCAAAATTAGTTGTTAATTTTTATTCTATTAGAAATCATATTTTCAATTTGTTTCTTGCTTCCATTGTGCAATTGATGGGTTTCAAGGCTCATCCTTGAAGTTCACATCATTTGGTATCAGAGCTTGGCTGTACATCAAGTTTGGTTATCCTTAATTTAGTGTGTTCTTCTTTCTGTTTGTTTGATTTCATTCCACTTGTTTTTGTTATCAAGTTATCAAGAAAAAAAAAGAGAAGTTATGAAATTGAAAAGAAAAGAAGAAGATTGAGGCTAGTGGCTTTTGCTATTACGTGAGCTATACCTCCTTAATAAGGATTTCTTAGTCAAAATTAGTTGTTAATTTTTATTCTAGTAGAAATCATATTTTCAACCCCCCCAATCTTTGTGATTCAATTTCTTTGTTCCTATCCTTAATTTGTTGTGTTCTTATTCCTTCACAACTGTTTCCATTGGTTTTTTTAATCCTTTTTCATTTATTTCAGTTTCCTTTGCTGCATTCTAATCCATTTTGAGTTGCTACAAGTTTAATTGTCTTAATTTGATTTATTTAGATCCATAAAGAACTAAAATATGAATTCTAAGAGTGATAAAAGGTAAGAGTTTGTGTAAGCACCATTATAGTGAAAAGTCAAATATAAAGTGTGTAAACACGAGAGTTGAGTGACATTAATTGAGAGAAAAACATAAGGGGGTGTTGAGAGGGTATTTCCAACATTCTTTTGTTGGTTTTCAATATGACTGCTAATGGTGTGAGTGGAGACAATGTACAAGTGAATTCATTCACAATATAAGCTATGCAAAAGCAATTTGAGCGAATGCACACTATGTTTGAAGAGATGAAAGATAGGATCAAGAAGTAAGAGGTAACTGTGGCTAATATGCAAGATGGACAACCACAAAACCTCCCTAGCACACAAACTCTTGACAGGCATGCTACTAATGATGACTTTAAAGGTGATGATGGAGATGATGAAGATCAAGCCCCAATAGCTAATTTGAATAGAAATGTGCATGGGAGGGATGGTAAAATAGATGCGAGGAGACAAGATGGAAGAGTTGATTGCAATTTAGATAGCCTCAAAATGAAGATTCCACCCTTCTAAGCGAGAAATGATCCTAATGCATACTTAGATTGGGAAAGGAAGGTGGAGCTTGTTTTATATTGCCACAATTACTCTGAGAAGAAAAAGGTAAAACTTACCACTGAGGAGTTTAATGATTATGCTATAATTTGGTGGGATCAAATTGTTTTGATTAGGCAGAGAAATTATGAATGACCTATTGATAAATGGGATGATATGGAGGCTGGAATAAGGAGGAGATTCATCCATAGTTACTATTATAGGGATTTGTATCAATGGTTGCAAGGCCTTACTAAAGAGTCTAAGAATGTTGAGGACTACCACAAAAAGATAGAGATTGCAAAGATTTGAGCTAATGTTAAGGAAGATCGAGAAGTAACCATGGCACATTTCTTATAAAGGATGAATAGAGACATAGCCAATGTGGTGAAGCTACAACATTATGTGGAACCAAGGACATTTACATATGGTCCTGAAAGGAGAAAGACAACTCAAACGGAAGGTCTTATAAAGTTTGGTAAAAATTTGGGTTCCTCTTCATTATGTAAACCAAATTGGGGTAAAAAGGAAGATAAGGCTGTTTCCAAGCACAAAGATGAATCCTACAAGGCCACGAACATGAGGTCCACCAAAGGTAATGATTCTTTCCAACAAAAAATAAAAGGGATAATAAGTATTTTTTGATGTTTAGGAACATGCCATATTAATATGTGATTATTTTGAGAGAGAATGGAGATGTTAAGACTAAAAGTGAATCGAATGATGAATCTATACCACCTCTGGAGGACGCTAGTGATGTGGAGTACCCTATTAAGAGAGAAGCATTAGTTATTAGACGTGCATTGATTACACAAGTAAAGGAAGATAATGATGAGCAATGTGACAATATCTTCCATACAAGATGCCAAATTAAACACAGTTATGTAAAATGATCATTAAAGTGGTAGTTGGACAAATGCAACTAGTAAAACCTTTGTTGGAAGCTAATTTTATGTATTATGAATCACCCATGACCATTTAAGCTTCAATGTTTGAATGATTATGCGAAGCTTAAGGTAAACAAGCAAGTGCTAGTTTCATTATCAATTGGAAGGTATAAAGATGAGGTTTTGTGTGATGTATTGCCTATGCATATTAGAAACATTCTTTTGAGGAAACTATGGCAATATGATAGGCATGCAATGCATGATGGATTCAAGATCATATATTATTTTATAATGAATAGGAACCAATCACTCTTATACCAGTAACCCCTAGACAGGTGTATGGAGATCAAATGAGCGTTAAAAAGGAGAGTGACATAACAAGAGAGAGTGAAGTTAATAGTAGTTAAAAAAAGAGTGAAAAGAAAGGAGTGGTTGAACTAGAGAAGAGAGAAAACGAAGTAACTTTAAGTAGCTAGGAAAAAGGAGAATATCAAGAGAGTGTTGAGAGAAAAACTAAGAAGCATTTAATTTTTTTATGCAAAAGAGAACGATATCAAGAGGGTTGTGTTTTCAAATAAGCTAATTATTGTATTGTTGTAGAGAGCAGCTTATTTTAATACTAATGAACTTAACGTTTCTTTGCCCAGTGTTGTTGTTTCTTTATTGCAGGAATTTAAGGGTGTGTTTTCTGAAGACGTTCCTAGTGGATTGCCACATAGGGGAATAAAACATCAAATTGATCTTGTTCCCAATACTTCAATTCCAAACTAACCAACTTATAAAAGTAATCACGAGAAGACGAAAGAGCTTTAAAGGCAAGTTGAGGAATTGATGGCAAAAGGGTATGTAAAGGAGACATGAGTTTATGTGTGTTTCCAATACTTTTGTGCCTTAAAATTACAGATCTTGGAGGATGATTGTTGATTGCATGGCTATCAATAACATAACAGTAAAGTATAGATACATATCCTTAGGCTTGATGATATCTTGGATGAATTACAAGGATCATACATTTTTTGTTTGATTGATTTGAAAAGTGGATATTATGAAACTAGGATGCGAGAAGGTGATGAATAGAAAACTGCTTTTAAGACTAAGTATGGTTTATATGAATGGCTTGTATTGTCATTTGGTCTTACTAATGTACCGAGTACTTTTACGAGGTCAATGAATCATTTTTTGAGTGCATTCATAAGCAAATTTCTTGTAGTATATTTTGATGATTTCTTAATTTCTAGTTAGAATATGGATGAGCATTTAAAACATTTAAAATCTATTTTGAATGTTTTGGGAAAAGAGAAGCTTTTAAGATTAGTGTTCTTTTTGTATGAATATGATTTTTTTTCTTGGTTTTGTTCTAAATGAGGTAGGTGTTGAGGTTGATGAAGAAAAGGTAAAGGCTATCCAAGAATGGCAAACAACTAATTCCATCACAGGGTAAGAAATTTTCAATGAGTTGGCTAATTTTTATAGGTGTTTTGTTAAAGATTCTATCACCATTGTAGCACCACTCATTGAAATCATAAAGAAAACTATTGGTTTTAAATGGGGTAGTGATCAAAAGCATGCATTCAATTTGATTAAAGATATACTGTGTTCAAAACCTTGTTTAGCATTTCCTAACTTTTCAAAAACTTTTGAGATTAAGTGTGATGCCTCAAGAATAGGTATTGGAGTTGTTTTGATGCAAGAGAAGCATCCAATTGCTTACTTTAGTGAAAACTCAATGGGGCAGCTTTGAATTACCCAATTTAAGATAAGGAGCTATATGATTTGGTGAGGGAGTTGCAAACTTTGTAACATTACCTTTGGCCTAAGGAATTTGTGATATATACAGATTATGAATCATTGAAACATCTCAAGGGAAAAGGTAGAGACATGCCAAGTGGATGGAATTCATTGAAACATTCTTATATGTCATCAAGTGCAAGCGAGTTAAGGAGAACATTGTGGCTTATGTATTTTCAAAGAAGTATGCCTTACTTTCGAAACTTAATGCAAAATTACTTGGTTTTGAGTACATTAAAGAATTATATGCTAATGACCATAACTTTTTTAGCATATTTAGGGTATGTGATAATTAGCATTTGGTAAGTTCTACAAGTATGATGGTTTCTTATTTAATGAAAGTAAGTTGTACATTCCCCAATCTTCTTTAAGGGAATTATTAGTGAAGGAGGCATATAGAGGGGGTTTAATGGGGCATTTTGAGATTATAAAAACCTTAGATGTTTCTAGTGATCACTTCTTTTGGCCATACATGAAAAGGGATGTAGAGAGACTTTGTGAGAATTGCATTACCTGTAAACAATCTAAGTTTAAAGTTATTCCTTATGGTTTGTATTCTTCTTTACCTACACCTAGTGAACCTTAGGTTGATATTTCTATGGATTTTGTTTTAGGTTTACCTAGGTCAAAAGGTGGAAAGGATTATGTTTTTTTTGTTATTGACAGGTTCTCAAAGATAGCTTATTTTATTTCATGTCATAAAGCTGATGATGCAACATATATTATTGATTTGTTCTTTGAATAGATTGCGCGTTTGCATGACATTCCAAGGAGTACTATTAGTGGAAAAGATGTAAAGTTCTTAAGTTATTTTTAGAAGACTTTATGCGTAAAGATGATAAGTTATTATTTTCAACAAATTATCATTATCAAATCGATAGTCAAACTGAAGTTGTTAATACAACTTTATCTACCTTATTACGAGCCATCATACAAAGGAATTTGAAGAATTAGGAGGAGTGTTTACCCTATGTTGAATTTGCTTATAATAGGAGTGTCCATTCGATAACAAACTACTCTCCTTTTGAAGTTGTGTTTGTGTTTAATCCATTAACACCTTTAGATTTGATACCAATACCAATTGAGAAAATGGTTAGTTTGGATTTAATGAGGACTACAGATTTAATTAAGGCGTTGTAGAGAAACCAAGGCTGAATATTGAGAAGAGGCCAAGCAATATGAAACTCAATATAACAAGGAATGGAAGAAAGTGATATTTGAACTTGGTGATTGCGTTTGGGTTCATTTACACAAGGAAAGATTTTCACAATGAAGCAAATCAAAGTTGCATCATAGAGGAGACGGTCCATTTCAAGTGCTTGCAAAGATTAATGACAATGCCTAAAAGTTAGATCTTCAAAGTAAATATGGTAATGTAATTGCTATTTTTAATGTTGCTGATTTATCTCTCTTTGATGCAAGTGATGACTTGAGAACGAGTCCTTTTGAAAAGTGGGGGAATAATGAGAACCAAGTTGGCCTAAGCAAAGCTTCAAAGGATCGATTGGGCATTTAAAGAGGCCCAATTATAAGAGTTAGAGCTAAGAAGATAAAGGAAGATATAAATGGGCTAATTAAAGGGATATGGACCAAACAAGGTCTAATTAGCTTGGAAAAAATTCAAGACGGAATAAATTTGATCCAAGCTGAGTCTAGAAGTGCAATAAGTGTCTAAGTTACTCCAATTTGTTCCAAGCATTTGAGACATGTTCAAAAAACCTCACTCAAATTCGTAATTCATTTGAGTGAGGTCAATTTCTTTTTAGTTCTTTTAGGAACTTGAACTAATCAACATTATTACCTTGTGGCATTCAAAACCTATCTTATAACTTTGTTTCTCATCTTTTATAGACATCGGGGTCAAAGTTTATATGTCCTAAAACTTGTTTTAGCTTTCTTGGATGTCTTGTTTCCAGGGATTCAAAGCTAATCCTTGAGGTTCACATCAAGATATAACTATTAAAAGTAGTTATAACATGTTTGAATTTTCAATTTGTAATGAAAGTAGTTCATTATTGCTAACTTAATATATTGTATCATTAGAGCTATTTAATACGACAATCTTTATCTATCACATTAAATAATTGACTTAAAAATTTAGAAATAAAATTTTAATTAATTCTTTTGTTAATTTTGTCTTCAACAATTTAAGTCTTGAATAAATTACAACAAATAGATATAAAATATTCAGAATTTTAATTTATAATAAATATGCATTGTCGATAATCTTATAATTAATAGTGTTGATATAACATATTATATTATAAGAACTATTTAACATGTTGATGTTTATGCCTCACGTAATTGACACATTAGATAATTGATTTAAGATTAAAAATAAATTTTTTAGTTTCGTAAAACCTAAATTTTTGTTCTCATTATCCCAGATCTAGATCTACCACTCTGATAACTTTTATCTTTTAAAAATGAAAGCCAAGAATAAAGCTTTATGTGTTTGTATAGAGAACTATCGTTTATTTTGATTATGACTTCCTTTTTTTGATATTGTTTTAGAATTTTTTGGGATCTAATAATGTAAGGGATGGATAGAGAATCCCAAGTTAAGAAATGGGAGAGAAGCTTAATAGGCTTTTGCATCTTTCATAACTAGGTGTTTTAAAAAGGTAAAGGAACAACCTTAAAATAATAATATAAAATAAAAATCCTTTGTCTCACTAACTGAAGCCACCTGTTCATAAAGTTTTGCATCTTTGCATGATGGTTTGTTCAGATTTGGGTTAAAAGAGTAAGATAAAATAAATAGGTTGGATCAAACTAGTTGATCTTCGTATTGAGTGAGTGAAGCTGGAGTAGGTTTTACATAGGTTTTTTAAACACTAAATGAATCAAAAGAGTTTGGTTTTATTTTAAATTAATTATCTAATTCAAATAACATAAACATTTAATAACTTTTAATAAAGATGAATTAACATAAATACAATGACATATTCATGTATATTATTTAATAATTTTTACTCTCGTTAAAGTTTGTGAAACAAATATTTACCCCTTTTCAATTTTGAAAACGAGGATTTTAACTTTTCTATCTCTTTATTAAGTGAGCGTTCTAAATTTGCAACTCCTACATCCTATTAGCATAATTTATATATTCATGTGAGGACTCCCTGCAACTTAAGTAATCTTTCAAATATTTATTTTTCCTTATAACATAAATGATATATGTTATGCATTTTTTACTACTTTAAAATTTAAAATATTTTTAATCTATTAAATAGAATCTAAGGCAAGTAATCTTTTGTTGATAAATAATACAATGGTAAGTAGAATATTAATCTCATAAGGAAGCAATATGGATCTAGATAATCATCCTCCTACTCACTAGTCCAAAGAACGAATAAAGGTGATATGATTTAATTTCGATTTTGAATAATAAATTAGAAAACAAAGCAAACCTAAATAATATCTAAAAGAATCAAAAGCAAAGAAAATAATAAAAGAAAGAAATCAATTATAAATTTAAGTGTAATAAGATCTATAAAAGTTTATGAAAGATTTTACCCTAACATTAAAGAGATCTTGTTGGTCTATCTCTAGTACTTTATCAAACCTTTTATTTCTAATCATGGTCCATTTATAATTAGGTTTCCCTAAATTTCTAAAAGTGAATTTATATTTGATTTAAATGTTAATATGAATAAATGATTAAATTAACCAAATATATCTTGAAAATATATATCCCATTTATAAATAAAATCAAATAAATCAATATAAAGATAAATACTAGATTTTTTGTTATATAAATGTACAAAAATATATTTAGCTACTAATCATCTTTAATCCAATAAAAACAACCTACAAAAAGATCTTGGAATTTTTGGCAACTTCTATATCCCAAATCTTGATTCTCTAATAAAAGTAAGCTTTGAAATCAAACTTTCAAGGGTTCGAGTACCTCTTAAAATTTAAACCTAACCTTTTTGAACAGAAAAGAATGTTATGATATAAAAATTAAAAAAAAATATTGTAAAAATTAGGTTTTCTTTTAAACTTTAAATACATGTGGTTCACCTAAGACAATCCTAGGTCTTTATACTTCTTCTTAAGAGTATATAAGATCTCTGCCAAGCTTATTCCTTAGCTTGTATATCTCTCTGTTTCTTTTCTAGCAATGACATGGTATGAGGCACAATTATGACTCAGGTGATGCCACTTTCAAGTTTTCTCAATACCTATGATCTCTCTCTAAGGTATGTTCTAAATCATCCTTTCTTCTACTTCTAATTAGTGTTAGACACAATGTTAGACATAGGTTAGCACATAATGGCCAAATAAGAATTATATCTTCTCTATATTTTTTATTGGAATGTATCTCCAATTCTTGATAAATATCATCTTTAGGTAAAATCTCCTCAATTCATTTGAAATATATAAAAAGCTAATTTATAATAAAAACCAAGCAAAATACTATGGAAAATATGTGCATATTTCAAATACATCAAATATTTTCACAGGTAAGATTTTGCTTATCCTCAAACATATCAATTTAAGTCACTCTAAACTTAATAGGTTCATATTTCAAAGAAGTTCAATAAGTCAAATAAACCAATCAAGAGTATTCATCATTAACAATCAAGAGTATTCATCATTGATTCAAATATATGAATTAACAATTAATTGTGTTTTAAGATACTTACAATCAATTGTAATTTAAATTCAACCTAATCCAATAATACATCAAGCATCAACTTAATTAGCATTATTCAGCCTAGTATATCAAATAAACAAAAATAACTAAGAAGTTTCCTCTTTTAAACATTTTAATAACCATAAATGAAAGTAAATTAAAACACAATTTTGAAATTTCACTTAGAGCATTAGAGGCTTATTTGAAAAGTTATATTACCTTTTGATATGAAAATAATCATCTTATCATTAATGCTCCTAGTTACTTAATTAGTTTACTAATTTAAATAGCAATTAGCACCACTCTTAACTCTAACCTTTTCACTTAGACTAAATTTAGTGAAGTGAGTTTATTTACATCCCTTCATTCACACTTTTTTTATATGGAACCAAAATACTTGAAAGCATTCACCTTCTAACTTAGTTATGACTAAATTATATAAAAAGTGTCAATGTGCAAATTAAAAATGTATTTCAAGATCATTGAATCAAATTGCAACTAAGTGACTTATTAATGCTCATATATATTTACCTAATATAATGAAATCTAAACACAATATAAATTGTAACGAGTTATCTTAATTACTTTTTTTTTCAATATTAAAAATCCCATAATCTTTACTTATTAGTTCAAGTACAATTAGATTAATTTACTAAGCTAAAGTTAGGTTAAAAATAATATAATATTTCTTCGTCCTTTAGTTGGACATTATCCTCCATATATCAAAGATAACGAATAATTGCAAGACATAAGGATAATGAAAGTAAAAGCAAAATGGATGAATATAAAAGTTAAAGGAACATTCTCTAAACATATCATGTTTCTTATTATCTAAGATAACTATGATAATAGACTGGAATTCATGTAAACCTTATAAATACACTAATATATGATAATAGACTAGAATTCATGTAAACCTTAGAAATACACTAACATAAACAAAAACTTTAAAACATAAAGTGCAATATGAAATGAAAGAGAAGTACTTAACAATACCAAGGAACTAAAATGAAATAAAAACATATAAACTAAAAAAAGGAACAAAGGTTATTTAGAATGTGCCAGGGAAGAAAACACAATTATATATATTATCTCAAGTAAAAAGAAGTATTACAGAAGTGAAATATGAAGAGGCTACAACATCATCTTCATTATTATTATCCTCAATAAGAATTGCTAAAGGTTGTGGAGGTTGCATAGAAAACCCCACATAGTTGAAGTGGGTTGATAGTTACCACTCAATTTGTTGCAATCTTCATTCATGGTTTTTAAGATCCCTGTGCATTCTTAGTATCATGTAATTTAATCTATATTGGCCATCCTCTATGTTGTCAATAATTCCATCAATTCTCTTTCACAAGAGATGCTGCAATATAGAATTAATGTACTTGGGTTCCTCTACCATCTATTATGCATAAGGTTCATCTTCTATTGGCTGTAGCTATACTCTCTCGTGCTCCTCTCTTGTCTCCTCTATATGGTCATCATCTCTCCCTATAGGAAGTTTCTCTCTTAACTAATATATAAGCTCCATTGACCTTCCTAACTAATTGCGTGTATCTTATCATTTTAAGGTCTACAATAGCTATAGGGCAAATCAAGTTCATTCTCAAAAGAGTATTGAAATACCTAATTTCTTTTCCAATATAATCAAATAACATCCTCCATAGATGTCTCCATTTTTTCTACTATTTGTTTGCAAAGATACATGATTTCTTTCCATTATAGACTAAAGATTAAAAAAAAAGCCTTATAGGTATCTTACAATTAATCTCCCTTCTTTTAAAATTTTTGTAGAAAATTAAGTTATATAGAGGTTAAAGGACCGGAGATATGATATGATAATTCTTATTTTTGGATGGGTTATAGAAAATTTTCCCCAATAAAATTAAGCTTTAATTTTTTTAAGGGAAATGACCAAAATTTGAGATTTCAGTTATAGAGTTCTTAAACTCTTCTATCTTTAGATATTTTAGTCTTAAGAACTTATATATTATGAAATTATTAAACAATATTTCTACTTGATTAACCTTGTGCCTAATTCTAATAGAATTTCCCCTATCTAATTTAGCATCCCAGTTCATCTTAACGTTAGTTAAAATTTTTAGGGTGAGTTCTCTGTAAGCGTTATCTAGGATGTCAAAAATATACTTCACCCTAAATTTACTATATCCCTCTACTCCTCTATTTCTAGTCATATAGTTTTTAATGTTAACCTTTTACACTATTATTATATTTGAAAGGCCAAGGTTTAATAAATTTGTATCTTTCTTTAGTGTCTAGGCTCAATAAAAGTGAGTATAGGGCATTTATATTAGGGTAATCCATATCTTTTATGCCGACTACTTGAAGCACTCTATTATGTATGGATCTTCCTCCTACTCGTACATGGTTAGGAATTTATTCTCTTAATTAGATTAAGGTTTGGAAAGTTAAAAATGAAAAATTGCTTAGAACTACAAAAATGCCCAAAAGTTGAAATATTAACCCTTGACTTGCAAAAATAGAGATTTGAAGAAGCCAAAATTGATAAATTTGGGTGGAAGTGTAGTGATGCATAGGAAGTTATCCTTCCTTCATCATTGGTTGCTTGCTTGTATCCCCCTTATCCTTCCTTTCTTTGACACCTTAACTCTCTGTATGATGACTTCATATAAAAGGTTTGAGCAATTAGCTTGTCCCGAGTCATCATTTAGCTACAAGTTAGTTATTATCATTTTTTATTAAGAAAATTTTTTCATCTCCAACTTAAGTGTTATTCCAATAGTCATAGATGGTTGCACCTGTTGATGTAAGGAAACACCTACCTAAGATTAAAGATTTATCATGTTCCTTTTCCAAATCAAAGATATAAAATTCAATTGAATATTAATTACATTTTTTCTTAATATCTCTACAGTTTATAGTTGAATTATTGACAAATTGCATTACTTGCCTATTAGGCATTTAATAACCTAACCCTATTTTCTTCAAAAATTTATAAGTCAACATATTAATACTAGACTAGGAAATAATAAAATTCTATAGATCATTAAGTTTACGTGATGGTGTATCTTGGAGGATTTCAGTGTTGCCTTCATATAATCCTTTCTCAATAAGTTACTTCTTAAGATCTTCTTCCTTTTGATATACCTACTATGGAGCTTCCTCAATTTCATTTTATATTAAAATTTATACGGTAAAGAATTCTTAGTTCATATTCTCTCATTAATGACCTTATCTTACTATACTTTTCCTCACTTTCTTATTCAATAACTTTTTATTGACTTTTTCTTTCATATTATATGTTCTTTAATATTGGGCATAATATCTTTACGCTATGTACCTTGATTCCTATCAGTTCCTTTGATTAATTGAGCTATTTAAGTTTTAGATTCCTCGTTAAAGCCTCTTAATTATGAATTCTTAATGACGCCTCCTTTATAAAGTTTCACAAAAACTCCTCTATACTTGGTTGCTGCTCCTTCTATGATCTTTATCAGAATTTAGCGGAGCTTATCTTTGAGAAGATTGATTATCCAAGTAAAAAATTAGGTGATTTCTTTATCGTAGATTGTAGAAATTGTTGTAGGAATTATTTTGTCTTTAAAAGCTTCCTATATAATAAAATTGTTCTACTTGTTTTTCTATAGGATTTCCATCTTGACATTTAATATCTTGATGTCCTCCTTATTATAATTCATAACTTATAACTTGAGTTGCTTTTTATATTAAATTTAGGTTGACAAGTTTTCTTACTAAAACTTCAACATAAGCAGTTAATATAGTTATGACATCCACATTATTTACACTTGTTTTTGCCACACTTTTCATGATTACCATTGGTAGTTATTCTTGTTCATTTCCTTAACAACTTGAGCTACCTCCAGAGTCTTGTTGTTTAATTTCTACTAACAACTATATTAATCATCCACATTGTCAATTTGACAAGATCATTGTAGACGTTTTGCAGTTACTTCCATTTGGGAAGACCATAATATGGGCATTTCCTTATTAGATATTTATGGATATCTCATTTCATATAAATAATCTCATTATCAAACTATTAAATAGAGAGATATCATTTCTTAACTTAGCTATCTTTAACAATAGAATATAATTGGTTAAAACTTTTTTTCACAAAAGTCTTCCATATGGTGTTTGAGGTTGCAGGTGATAACTTCAACCACTTTTTGGCCCTATCTCTTAACTTGAATGGAAATAACTTAGCCTAGTGAAATCTTCAGTGCCCTCATTAATCTTGACTGTATCATAAATCTTAATAAAATTAGCAATATACGTATTTAGTAAACCATCAAACTAAACATATTGTTGTAGCAATTGGATCACATTAGGTTTGATATCAAAATAGTTTGAATTATTTTTTGGATAAACTATGCTAAATTGCATCCCCAAAAAAATAAGTTTTACATGCTCCATCATTTTTTGCGCTCCTCTTCCATTGTTTCAAGTTGTATCTCTTGTATATCTTTTGTTTCTTGTTTTATCTATTTTCTTTATGTCTACAAACTATTCTCTTACTTTACACTTTCTTCAAGAAAGAAAAAAAGCTTTGGATCTTTATCATACATAAACATCACACCTAAAATCAAAGTAAAATAACACACAAATAAAAATAAAACAAGAAATAAATAAAATAAATAAAACCAATTAGAATAATAGTTATTGAGTCTTCTAAACACCAATTGATTCTCTAGAAACAAAAAACTTATTGTGCATCTACTACTATAATGTTTTCCTTATTACTAGTATATTATCTATCACTAAGGCAAGTGCTCCTAATGTTGACAAGTAACATAATGATAAGTAGAGTATCAATCATATAAAGAAATTATGTGGATTTGAAAATCCTTATACTACTAACTAGTCTATAGAGTGAATAAAGATAACAAAATTTTAGATTTTGAATCATAAAATTAAAAAATAGCTTAACCTAAATAAAAACCATATGAATCAAAAGAAAAATAAATAATCAAATAGAGAAATCAATTGTATGTCAATATCTATATAAGTACTTACCCTGGAATTATCTTTAATGTCATAATTTAATTATCCTTTAATAGATATATCATCTAGACCAATAAAATTTCTTAGACACCAAAATTGTATCTCTCAAGCTACAACCATCTATTATGCATTTGGTTAACTTGCACTTTACCAAGTACCACCTATTTGAATGCATTAAGCTATGTGGAAGTCTATGAAAATTTTTAACCTAACACTAGAGAAATCTATCTCTGGCACCTCATTAGGCACCTTTTGTCTAATCTATATTCCACTCATAAGTAGATTCTTTTGAATCTCAACAAGTGAATTTAAATTAGATTTAAACATTGATATGGATAAATTCGCATTAAGATCAATAAAAGATACTTCATAAATGTACATCCCATTTATAAATCAAATTATATCAATCTATTAAAAGAAAATTATTAATATTTTCTCTATTTAAGCATAAAAACATTTAGCCATTGATTATTTTTAGTCCAGTAAAAAATAAAAACTAAAGAAATCATGATAGAAAAAATCATAGATGAAGATCTTGATATTTTTAACAATTTGATCCATCGGGATAGTCTCAAATTTTGATTCTTTAATTAAGAAAAGGAATTGAAATTCACATTTATAAGGTTGGAGAACCTCCTAGCAACCATACTTAAACTTTTGGAAAGAAAAATTGTTGATATTAAAAATATACAAAAATCTTCCAAAAATACGGTTTATGTGATCTATAAATATGTGGTCCACCTAAGACATAGTCTGAGACTTTGTCATGGCTCAGACAATAGATCTCTTTACTTTTTATTAGGAGTAGACATGGTCTTTGACACGTACATTCCCTAGCATATATCCTCTCTATTTCTTTTTTGAAAAACACATAATGTGAGGAATGATTGTGGCTCAATCCATGCCACTTTTTTGGATTTCCTTAATAAGATATGGTCTCTCTCTAAGCTTTGTTCTAGGTTGTGTTTTCTTTTGCACCTGATGAATTTTAGATATGAGCTAGCACACAAGTGCAAGTTAGACTATGTTTAACTATGACTTTTATATTTCCCCATTTTTTAAAAATAACATCCAATTCTTGATAAATATTATTCTAAAGTCAAATATCCTCTATTACTTAAAAGTATATAAAAAAGTAAAATAAGGTAATTTAAAATTAAAACCAAGAAAAATATTTAGAAACTTATATGGATATCTCATGTATATACATCCTAAGATTGAGTTCACCTACTAAACTAGAGACTAACTACCACCTTATAGTGAAACCTAGATTTCCCATGCTCACTACCAATTCAAGTCTAGTCACACAACAATAAATTACTACAAATAATGATAGATAGCTAAAATTCTTAATAAACTATCTTCGTCATAACCATAATAAATCAACCATTCATGTTTCCATTATAAAGTAATAAACAACAAATAATTCTTTAAAGTTTGGTACAATAATAACAAATTAAGATGTTTACAAAAGACTATATGATCAAGAAAAAATCAATACTCATTAAGTTCTTATAAAGAACTCTTAATCTCTTTACCATTAAAAAATTCATCACTTTAGAATAACATGACAAAAACTAGTTACACTTAAATGCTCTTCACTCTTTAATCTTTTAAGAACTTGTATCTCTTGATTACTTATGCTTATCTCATCTTCCTTTACTTTAATATATCCCTCTTATAAAGTCTTTACTTTACTAAATGTTATTAGCATATCTCTCTTGTTGCAGTGAGGGAGGTTCTAACTTACGATTGTAATGATAAAAATATATTTTTACTAGTGATTCTAACTTTACTGTTATTAATATTTTGATTTGCCAAAGAATCTAACAATATATGACAAATTGAGCAATATGTGAAGACAAGGTGATTAATGATTCATTTAAGAATCAAGAGCTAAGGTTAAGTTATCATAATAGGGAGATTTTTGAAAAAAAAAAGGCATAATCAAGTGAAGAATAAGTGAAACTAAGAAGATCAAGAATATTTTAAAAATAAAATTATGAAAAAAGTTATAAAATTTTTGTAACCTTTAATTTGCTATTTTTAATAAAATTAAGGGCCCAAAGTACATATCAACTTATATTGAGCTTAATGCATTATCTGTCAATTTTAAGAGGAAAATGTTTATTGAGTTTAGAAAAACCTTAAATACTTAGTTTTCAAAATTTGGGATAGTTTGATTTTATTAGAATTAAGTTTTCAAAATATTTTCTAGACCATTATTAGATTGACCTATAAAGGACATAGGTTGTCCTAAGTCATACTTTTTGAGTTAGGTTGATTAATATAATGTTTTTTTAGGTAGGTTGATGTATATTGGAGATTGATTGACTTACATCAAGGTTTTCACTTAGGTCAATTGTAAATAAGGCTAGGCCAACTGAATGTTTTGGAATTGATTTAGGTTGTTTTACAAAGAGTTTGTATGATTTTTGAGAAACCATTTTGTTAAGACAAATTCAATCAAATGGGATAAATAGGTCAACAAAATATATTGACAGTAGTCATTATAATATATGGACATAAGCACTATGAACCTTGATAGGTTGTTATAATTTCATTTGCATCTTATACATATTAATTGAGCCTTATGGTATTGGTTAGGCAAAAGCGGCATGCTTGTGCTGTATATGATGCATTATAATAGAAATTATGGTTTAATTGATATTAACTCTTTTATTTTATTAATTTCTACATGTTAAACCATAAAGGCTAGCTCTTTACTCATGACAAAGAAAGATGTTTGAAGGTGTTCATCATTGTGCAAAGGAAGATAAGTTATGGGTCACTTTTTGTCAAATCTAAAGGAACACATTGTAAAGTCTACACTTAAGAGGAAGAGAGTGTTAGAAGATTACTATTCACCTATTTAAGAAAAAGCTAGTTAAATTTTTAGAAGATTTTAGGGAGTGTATATAGGTCAAATATAGTTAGCTGAACTATTATAAATTATCTATGTTTTTCTCTTCTTACGCTCCTTATTTGTTACACTTTATTATTATGAATTCTTTTTTTTCTCAAAATTGAATTCATCATCGATACTGTCAAAAAATTCATCTAGTATCCTAGTAATTGACTAACTCATTTTTCAAAAAGTAAACTCCATTCGCCCACTCTTGAATTTTATATAGGAACCAATATCTTCCTTTTATCCTGGGTAAATATGATTATTGGTAAGCTTTCATATGATTTTCAGTTAAGTGCACAACCTAACAAGGGGAAACATGTCTCATTATTTATTTGACTAAATCATTTAATCGACTAAACTTATGACCACATGGTTCGATCAACCGAATAACTCGCACAATGGGATAGCAATCTGATGCTTGAAAATGATACAAAAAAATGTCCCTATTCAAAACAGAAAAAATCTCCTCTGACGAGTTGTATAATCATTGGAATTTTGATAATAACAAAAAAATAAAAACCTATGTAATGAGTTTATAACTAGAGTCAAAACTCTAGATAAAGGAAATGAAATTGAAATTGAAAAAAATAAAAAATATAGTAAATAAATAAAAATATAAACACAAAAATAAATAAACTAAGAGATAAGAAGAAATACTCCCTCCCCCTATATATTTTATACCCTCCCTTAGAAAGAGACTTGTAATACCTACCCCATTGATAATTCCATCAAGCCCTTTCCCATAAAAAAATGAGTCAATGCTGCTAATTACAATCAATTGAAAGGGATGTAACGCACCTTGGTAGTGTGTTTGTTTTGGGTACAAAATGTCACGGGTTCAAATCCTATCATCCCTACCTATTATTGACTTTACCTCTAAGCAATAACAAGGGATCAACTGAGATCAATTAAAACGGGACATACCTAATCTTGAATTCTTATCATACTCTATATGATAGTAGAAGCATTCAAGATATAGTAAAAAAAGAATCTTTTTCCTTACAATCTTCTTTTTTGTGATAAAGAAGGCGTTCTTAGTTCAGTTTGGTAGAATGTAGGTCTCTAAATCTCAATGTCGTAGGTTCAAATCCTACAGAGTGTGATTCTGTTCGTATTTTGTTAAGTCAAAAAATTATATGAAAAATGGAATAACAATTTCAATTTGACCTCCTGTGGATTAAAGAAGAGAGGAGGTCAAAAAAGAAGAAGACATTAATTAATCATTAATCAAAGGTCCAACTGATCACTACGTATATATTGTAAATATGCAGTTACGAATAATCTAGCCAAAGTAATAGGAATTAGACCTAAGACGATTCCAAATAGAAAAACTTCAACTTGACAATGAGATCGTAAAGCTTCTCTTTGTTTAAGGACACCCCTTTTTTGCTACGATGCTTTAACACTCTCATGGTTGCTCTAAAATGATTAATATTTAATTGAATTAAAATCACTTCTCAAAGCTTTAATCATCACTTAGACATCTCCAATAATGGGCATCAAGACTGGAAACATCATTTCCAAATTTAATTCATTCATCTAAATCTTCAACATTAGTTCACATATTTCAAGCACAATTCCAAAGTTTTAAGAATTAGTTCTCATAATTCAAGCATTAACTCTAAAGCACCAACTAGTTTGTTTTTATAACATGTCTCTACTATTACTTATCAATATTTAAATGGTTCGTAAATACTCTAATATTTTGTTATTATTGATGGTGACAACTTGCACCAACATCTATTTCCAACCATTTTTATGATCTTTTGTAAGGAATTAGAGGTTCAATGAATAGGAAAAAAATCAAATGCATGAAGATAGCTTTGCAAGGATTAATCATAGAAATGAAAAAGAAAAGGAGGTTAGTTAAGATGAATTAGATGTATTGCCAAGATTGCTCACTTTTTAATATGTTTTTGAGGATGAAATATGCTTAATATAAGAATAATAAGACTTAGAGAATATCAAACAACCTAGTCCTTTTAGTTTGAGTTAAATGGAGTTGAATTCACATAATTAAGATGTATTGAAGGGCTTGATTTCATATTAGTCAACATGTTTTCATTCTAGTTGGTTTATAACTTAATTATAAAGCTCATACCATGTTAATATTGTTTTATAGCTATTTGGGTTATGACTTATTATGAGCTTAATTTCTAATATGACTATGATTCCTTTTGAAATTAAAGATATAAATTAAAATAGGATTCCTAGTTAAAGTAATATTAGTAGTTAGTATTTTATTCCTTGCTACACCTAATAAGGATTGTTCTTTTGGGACTCAAATTTCCTTTTTCTTTTAAGATTCTAGTTCTTTTGGAGTTTACATAAATAAGAAGTCATATAATTAACATAATTTGTGGATCATCAATGTAAAAATCAATTTGAGGGGTTTGTCTTCACTTTTTGTGAGAGATTCCTCTTATTTTTTAATAAGAACTTAATCTAATCTCAACGAGGCAAATTGTGGTGATCAAAATTCTTATAGTTTTAGTTCTAGTCAGTAGGTTTTGTTAAAGTTAAATTCCTTGCTTGATCTAAAGATGATCTTAGGGCTCTAACTCCTTATAGTTCATGTTTTAGGTAGTTTGTAGCATGAGGTTCATATTAATTATTCAACTTACAAGTATGAACCTACTCAGTTTAATAATAACACAATTGGATTAAAGGGTATAACAAAATTAAGGATAGAAAAAGTCCAAATTTTATATTAATTCAAGATTTGGAGAAGTACTTAGTTTAATAATAATCACATGTAAATTAAAAACTTATTATAATAATCTTATTATAGGATCTTTAAATTACACCAAAAGATAATGATTGGGGAGGAAACTAAGAATTATAGACACAATTTAACAATCTTAACCTTATGTATATGAAATTATTCATACAATGGAAGATGATCGAAATAGATTGTAATACATTTGTTGATAATGTATACATATAAGAAATATGATAGAAATAAAAAATTTATAGTAATAAAAAATTATTAATAATTTATTGCTCATTGTCCCAGTGGTTTGTGCTAAAATAGCCAAAATATTAATGATTAGTCTCTAGTTGGTCCCAAAAGGAATCAATTAGTTCAAAAGATAAACAATCTAATAAGATCATTGAGTTCTTAGACTGATAACATTATTAACTATATTATGATTGTATTATTGATAAATCTTTTACAAATAAAATGCTTCAATAAATGAGTTTAATCCATCATTTCTAAACTTCATATTAATCAATCAATTGAAAATTTATTTGTAAGATTAATTTAAATTTTATGGAAAAGAAAAAGGATTTTATTTAGTTATACTTTTATTTACGCTAATAATGTCCTAGTAGAAATCTCGTTGAAATATGATGTCTAGAAAGATCCAAAAGTAAACAGTCTTAATTCTGGTTAACAGAGAAACTACTTTTGTTTATAGTTTTTAAATTTATAATTTTAATATTTAAATTTAAAATGCCTTATTTGGTTAAGAATTTTTTATTTTTATAAAATTAATTTAATTATCTGTTTTTTTCATAAATTAATTTTATTACCAACTAAACAAATTATTTTAATTATATGTAAGCAGTTATTTACTAAAAATAATTTAATATTTAATTCTACATAGTTATATTATTTTTAAAAATAAACTATATTTTTATTAATAATAATAATAGTAGTATTAATTAAAAAATGCAATATTATGAAACAAAAAGTACATAATAATAATAA
>JANSVA010000007.1:2285606-2296962 GCA_025504915.1 Erythroxylum reticulatum
ATGATATTTATGAACAAACAGAAGAAATCAATGATGTTGATGTAAGTAATTTCTTTTGTCTTCTTGTAGATAGTGAAACTTTAAATTTTAGGGAGGTTGTGAAGGACAAAAGATGGAGACAAGTCATGGAGGAGGAGATCAAGGCAATAGAGAAAAACAATACTTGGGAGTTAACTCTTCTTAAAGGTCATGAAGCTATTGGAGTCAAATGGGTCTACAAGATAAAAAAGAAAGCCAATGGAGATGTAGAGAAATATAAAGCAAGGCTCGTTGCTAACGGCTACAAACAAAAATATAGAGTGGATTATGATGAAGTATTTGCACTTGTTGCTCATATGGAGACTATTCGTTTGTTGATCTCTTTTACAGCTCAAATGAAGTGGAAGATCTATCAACTTGATGTAAAGTCAACTTTT
The DNA here is from genome assembly GCA_025504915.1 of Erythroxylum reticulatum. NCBI lineage: Eukaryota > Viridiplantae > Streptophyta > Magnoliopsida > Malpighiales > Erythroxylaceae > Erythroxylum > Erythroxylum reticulatum. Next base: position 2,286,023 of record JANSVA010000007.1, read on the forward strand.
CTAAATGATAATCTTCAAGAAGAAGTCTTTATTGAACAACCAATTAGCTTTATAGTAAAGGTCACAAAGATAAGGTCTTGAGATTGAAAAAGGCATTGTATAGGTTAAAGCAAGCACCAAAGGCATGAAATACTCGCATCAACAAGTACTTCCAAAATAATGGGTTTGTTCGTTGTTCTCATGAATATGCTCTCTACATTAAATGATATGGAAATGGAGATATTTTACTCATTTGTCTTTATGTGGATGATCTTATTTTTACCGATAATAACCCATGATTGTTTCAAAAGTTCAAGAAAGCTATGTCTTTGGAGTTTGAGATGACAGATATTGGATTGATGTCATACTATTTAGGCTTAGAGGTGAAGTAAATGAAAGATGTAATTTTTATTTCACAAGAAGGATATGCAAAAGAAATATTAAAGAGGCTTCAAATGCTTGATTGCAATCCAGTGACTACACCCATGGAATGTGAAATTAAATTGACAAAGTTTGATGATAGAGCTAAGGAAGATTTTTCTGTATTCAAAAGCCTTGTTGGATGCTTGAGATACTTGACATGTATAAGACCAGATATTCTCTTTATTGTTGGATTGATAAGTCGTTTCATGGAAGCACCTACTTGTACTTATATGAAGTCGGCTAAGAAGATTCTCCGATATATCAAATGTACAATTAACTATGGATTGCTCTATACATCATCTGTTGATTTCAAGCTTGTTAAATTTTGTGACAGTGATTTTGTGGGATAAAAGAAAAAATTTGATTTTGGAAACTTTGATTAATAAGTTTTTGTAAGTCAAAAAGACGGTTGGAGTATCTTGCTTTATTAGAGTGTTTTAATTTTGTGCCTTTTAATTTGATCTATATATTTATGAAAATCTTATATAAATGTAGAAATAAAATTTAATAAATCACAAAAAATCTAATCCCCTCAAAAGCTGACTTCTTTTGTTTCCAATTGCTATATAGGTAAATAGAACATTACACAAACAGCTTTGTAAGCTAGAAGCAGTGTAACCGAATCATGTAGAGATCTTTAACTGACTCTGTAGGGAAAGGAAATTGAACAATGATAACAGAATTCTCCTTGAAATAGCCTTAGGATGTACGATGTAATCATTATAAAGAGAGAGGAAATTAAAAGGTTAGACAAAAGATCATGCCTCAGCTCAGCTCTGTCCTTAGTAAGCAAGCATGCAAGCTTTAACTCCAAGCCAACTGGATGACTGGACTTTTCCCATTTCAGAAGCTAGTGTCTTCTTCAACTATCATGGTTACCTAGCGGCTCAACAATGCATTTTATGTTTCTCAAGAGGTAACATGCTATGCCATTGTCTAGCTTTTACTCATCATTTGTACCTTTAGTTAACAAATAACAGGACTAAACGAGCACCCTTGACCCAAGGCTTGTGTACTTTGAAAAGAACTGCTTCTTTTGGAATTCATATACCTTTATTGTTCCCAAAAAGAAAAAAAACAAAGACTTGCACACCTGTTGTCAGTTTTTGTGTTATAATGACATGACAATGAAGTTTTGACATCAATGCTTATAATATTGGTTTAGATTATGTGATATATTTGACTAAAATTAACATTTTATAATTACTTTATAAGACAAATTCAATAGATAATTATATCTTATAAAAAAATTTATAAAGATTTTAATTGTTAGATTTATATGGCACTTATATTTTATCTTTAAATTGATTAAAATCAATGTTTTATTAAGATTATATATTAATAATGCAAAAAGACTAACACATTATATTTTTTACTTATAAAGTAGTTGATGTTAAAAAATTTAAATATAGAAATACTTAAAACAAATATGTAATTATTTATTAGACAAGAAGTTTATTAAATTAATATGACATGAGAATTTTATATGAAAGACTACTTGTATATATCTAAAAATACTCATTGTAATAATTGCACAAGTGATTATATGGCTTCATAAGTATTATTATATATTGATATTATTTACAACCTATTTTAATCAAGATTAGTTCAATTAATAGTTGTTGAATATAACATAAAGATATGGAGATATTTGAACAATTAATATAAATACCCTAAAATAATTAAACGTTATGTTCCATTTTTCGATTGGACATAAAAATAATTAAGGAGAGTGATCCAACCTCTCTAATGCAAATCACCTATAGTTATCTGCTTTGATTTTCCCTCTAAAATCCTAGTCCTTTTTCCCATTGTTATTGTTGTTCTATAACATTCTCTTTGTTCCAGATGTTCCCTTGAATGCCAAATTTAGTTTTTTTATTCTTCTATTTGGTTTCATTACTCGTTTTAGCCTCAATATGTTTTCGAGCTCATGTTGGAAATGCATTCACTGCGTAACATCTTGATTGCAACATGTCAAAATGGTTAGGTGGATATATCATGATTATAACTCAATTAAGATTGGAATAAATAGGAAACATAGAAAATATTATTATGTATGAAAAGAGGAGTTCAGCCTAAAACTCTCTAACTATAAGTTACAAATTAATATTTATAACTTACAAACTATAAGATTGGAATTCTTACAAACTTTACTCTTAGATGGTTGAACTTGTTTCTAGATATATGAAACAGCATGATGGATGTGTATTTATAAGTGTTTAATATAATCATAAATTTCATTTGGTTATAATTACCACACATTTTAATATTTACTTTGTACCTTAAATTGTTTATATTTATCTAGATATTTTGTAAATAATATCTAGATTCTTATAATGTGAATAGGATCTCGATATTGTGAGTAATATCTAGATTAATTCACTTAAATAATATCTAACAATCCCCCACTTGAAGATGTGATTGAAAACTAATCAGTCCTCATTCTATCTTGTCACTATCATGTTGCTTACATTTATATTAAGCTACATGAAGATCAAAACCAAACAAATTTATTACTATTAACTATCTTTTGATATTGAATTTTTACATATCCATAGTTTTTCTTCCTCCATTTTCTCACGAATGAAGTGAAATTGAACTTGTATATGCTTACTTCTTGAATGAAATGTTGGATTCCTTGCTAGATATAAGGCATTTTAACTATCACAAAATAATGAAACCTAATTTCTTGTTTGGGCTTGAGGTATTCAATACCAATTTTAACAATAGTTTTTTTACTATCTTTTGTAACTATTACTTATTATTCTTTTATTATTAACATAGTCATAATTGGTTGTAACTTTAAAATACAACTTACAACCCTACTAGTATGCATGAACGTATAGCTTGTTATGGATTTGCTTCTATTAAGTCATTTGCATAATTAGAGTTAAAATATCCTCTGACAATAAAGTCTCATTTGCATAATTAGAGCTAAAATATCCTCTGACAATAAAGTCTAATCCTCCATGTTTTAATGTAATATGAGACACCCCCTTAATCTATCTTAGGACCCTCTTTATAGCATTATAATTCTCTCTGCTCGAATTTTCCATATAACAACTAGCTACTCCTATTATATATAAAATGTCTAGTCTTGTACCCTCTTTATAGCATTACAATGCTCTCTGCTCGGATTTTCTATATAGCAACTAGCTACCCCTATTATATATAAAATGTCTAGTCTTGTATAAATCTTTTAAAAAATTAAACTCTTCACTTTAGACATTTTTATGCTCTCATCTTTATTGCTAGGACATATACTAGAGGATAACTTGAAATTAATAGGAATATAAGTAGAAATTAGCTTATAGTTTTGCGTATTAAAGTATTATGAAGCCTTTTTTAGGTAGTGGGTAGCGGGATTCCACAAACAATACCCTTTCACTCCACTAACATATCTTTAAAATAAGCACTTTCTAGATTTTAGATCCAACTTTGTAATTTCATTGGTATTATATATCAAGTATACGGGACTTTCAAATATATGGTGGTTAGAATAATCGATTGACTTTCCATTCCACATCTCCATCAACATCTTAAACTTAATTATAGTTGATGGAACTTGATTTACTATGTAATAGGTAGTATTGGTTACTCATTCCCATAAATCCTTATCTAGGCCTACAGCTCTTAACTTTGCTCTTATTCTTTCTAACAAAATTCTATTCATTTGCTTTGCCACTCCATTTTATTAAGGACAATATGCAATCGTTAACTATCTTTTGATGCTTTCTTACTCATATAATGCATAAAGTTCATTGCCAATATATTTTCCTCCATTATTCATCCTTGAGCATTTGATCTTTTTATCACACTCAAGTTTAAAGAGCAATTGAAAAACTTTGAAGATTAGGAATGCATCTACTTTCCTTTTGATAGGATATTCATAAACCTTATAGAATAATCATCAATGAAAGAACTTTGCTCCTTCTAAGGATGAGATTAGTTCCTGCCACATATCGGAGTGAACCAATTTAAACATGGTTTTGTTTACGTGTAACACAGTGCTAATAAAAAAGGTAATAATACCTTTGTAAGCCTAAGGAATAGCTTTTTATCAACAAGCATATCCATTCTTTATTTAGGTTAGGTTTTTTATTCCATAACATTGAAAAATGTCTCACTTAGACTCCTTAATGCTTCTACTTCTAGTAACGTCTCTCACTTTAACTTATGAAGTTTGCACCAACTTTTCCTTCCTTTATAAGTACAAAAGTACCTTGAATTATCTTTAATTTTTTATCAACAATTTCTATTTTTTTACCTAAGATTATCTAGTCATTTTAAAGACAAATTATTCTTTAAGCCTTCCTCATGTCGTACTTCTTTAAGAGTATGATTTGTACCATCATATATATCTTGAGCATAGTGGTTCTGATACTAGTAACCTTTAGAGGATAATCATCATAGTTGTATATAGGCCTTCTTGAGATAAATTCATAATGATGGAACCGTTCTTTTATAGAGATCTTATGAGAAGCATCTCTTAATTTGAAGAGCCATGCATTAAGTAATGACTTCCTACTTTCAATTGTTATTATTGTTTTAATATATAATGTTGTCATCATCTGAAATACTTGTGAAATTTCTTTCATGATTGGAAATTTTCATATTTAAATTTTAGCAATCCTTTTCAAGTGACTTTCTTGCCATAATTGTAGCATTTTAAATTTTAAATTTTAAAATTTTCTTTTTAATTTTGTTCTTTAATGATTTTGGTTCCCATTTGGGCCATATTTTGTTCATCTCCCTCTTATCACAATTAAAGCTTTAAATTGTTATAAACTAGTTTGTCTTCGTTATTCTTACACCAACTTTCTTCCTCTAGATTCATAACTACAACCTTAGTAAAGACTAAGTAATCTATAAGAGATTATTAGTGAAGTTGATGATGATTTATACAAATCAGTAAACATTTAAGTAGAAGTTTAACGTGTTCATATGACTCTATTATATGATCTAACAATGTGAGTTGAGTGAATAGAGTAGCCAAATTATTAATATGCTTAGTCCCTAATATGGATTCTAACATCCAAGGAGTATAAAGTTTCCTCTTAAGAAAAGTTTATTATTGAGTGACTTAATCTCATACATTTTTGTGAGATGATCACATATCTTTTTTGTCATTTTCTTCTCCTCTATATTGGACCAAAATTCATGACCTAAATCTAAATGAAGATTTGTAACAAAATTTGTGTCCACTTTATTCCTTTTGGCAGCAGTTGAAAGTCTATTGGCCTTCTACTAATAGCTAACAAGGTAATTATCCTTTATACAAATAATTGTCATCTTCATCTTCCACAATAAGAAATTATTCTTATTCAATTTCTCAATTTTAAATTTGTTTGTTATTAATTTTATCCTGAATTTCTTTGAGCTAATAGAAATGTCTTCTATTATTTCATGTAAAAAATAATTGTATATATGAACAATACCTAATACCTTTAATAATACCTAGCTTATTTTCTTATATGGATGATCCACTTATATTGAAAACTACATAACATACAATAAGTAGATATATATACCCTAATTGAGTTCTTATATCACTTTTTAGAATGATTAGGTGGATAAAGAAAGATTGTAATTCAGTTAAGATTAGAAGAAGAGAAGAGAAGTTACAATACAAGTACTTTCTAACTATAAGTTACAAATATACAAATTCATATTTGTTTCTTAGAACTATAATATTGAAATTCTTATAAGTTGTACTTCTGGATGCATTAACTTATTTCTTAACACATGCAATAAGAAGATGAATGGGTATTTATAGGTGTGTCAAACAAATTATAACCACACATTTCAATTGGTTATAATTACCACATATTCTAATATTTACTTTATACTACAAATTGTTTATCTTTATCTAGATATTTTACAAATAATATCTAGATTCTTCTAGTATGAATAATATATATATATTTTGACTAATTTTTAAATTCTTTACTTGAAAAATATCTAATATGGTACACGCAACTACCAATTATCATCTTTTTGTGAGTTTAACCAATGAATTGAAGTCATTAAAGTTTTAAAGGGAATTATTAGAGCTAGATGCATTCCTAATGTGAAGAGATATAGAATCAATATTGTTAGAATATGTAGAACTAGAAACATTGTTAAAGTTATTGAGATGATGAAAGAAACCGTGATGAAAGATGGATTAATGCCAATAAAGGGTATAATAGCTAATTAGATGCAACTTTAAGGCTAATAAAGAGATATAAGTAGTAGTTAAAACTGTGAAGATTTTATAAATGGAAGGTTCTTGTATTGATTTTGAGTATAAGACTATTTTTCAAGGATGTAGTGAATGAAAAAAGTATGATTTAGCAACTAAGGTGCTTATTGAGATGATATAAATGGGGTTTATTGTTAAATATAATGTTAATTCGTTTTATCTGTATAGTATCAATTATGAACATGTATAAATGAAAATAATGCAAAAACATACTTATTTTGCTATTCATTTCTGTTTGAACAAGATATTGGAAATATTATATAAGGATGTCAACTTGTGGACAAAGCTACAATTTTGATAATCCTTTACAAAATTTGTGTGAAATAACGTAAGAAATATCCTTTTACACTATTTTAATGTATAAACCTTTTAATGGGTTAGAAAAAACTAGATATCTGCAAAATTTATTTAAGTAGGTTTAAGAAGTATAGTAACTATTTATGATAACCTTATTGGGCATCCTTATCACAAGTTCAGTAAGTACTTACCCACACTAATTAAGGTGTCATTTTCTTTATTGGATTTCCACACATTCAATTAGATCATTTATTAGTCCACTTTGTTATTTTATAAGAAAAATTTTAATTTTTGTAACCTTAATTTTAAAAATGGTAATTAAAAAATATCCAATATGAATAAAATTCTAACATTCTCCCCCTTAGGAAGTATTAATTGTTTTATTTGTAATAAAGAAAAATAATAAATGCTAACGAAATAAAAAATTACTTTATTTATCAACCTTTATAAAATATTGATTTAAAGATAATTGAAGTCCATTATTTGGCCCTATGAGACTTTTAATAGTGGAAGATATGAAAATATATGCCTTATATGACACAGATCCAATACAATAACATATATCTAATAACCTTACTAATATGAATAAGAAAATGTAGTGTGACAAATAACAATGGTACCTGAATGATCTATAAGGTACCATATTTTGTTTTCTAATCTTAATTTCTCTAAACTATATGGTAGACTACAATAGAAAAATATGTTTTACCTCACTATATGCTAAAATGAATAGAGAAAATCTTTATGAGATCAAAATTTATATTCCCATATATCTCATTATCCTATAAATTTCTTGAGATAAATTGAATTTATCAAAAGATATAAGGTCAAGATCAACTTGTAAATATGCCCAATGACCTATAATTTGTTTAAGATTAATATAAAATTTAAAACTTTCATATATATTATGGCAGTGTAAATTAATATGTATGAGTGAGATCATAATAATGATAATCAATAAATAAATAGTGTAGTTATAATACATAAAAGGAAAAAAAGTATCTAAAGTAAATACATCTCTAAGTAATAGTGTCAAAGGACTTCAAAAACCTATATTACAAACATGTCTACTAAAATTGCAAGGTCAAGTCCTTTATTTAACAAATCAACTAATATATACTAAGTCAAAAAATACTATATTGTAATATAATGTTTTTATTCTGATCCTTCTATATTCAAATATATTTTACCTCTAAATGCTTAGACCTATTATATTATCATTGTTATTACTAAAAAACACCATAGAAAGATGGTCATAGTACAAATGAATACGTCTAGCAACTAAATCAACAATAGGCAATTGAAAATTAAATTTCTTACCACCTGTGAGGTAGCTATATAACATGTACCAAACTTAGCATCAATAGTAGAAGAGTTTAAAAGTATTTGTTTAAGACTTTTTCATAAAATAACTCCATTTGCTAACATAATGATGTAATCTGATGTGAACATTCTACCATCTAGACACATAGTAAAGTCAATATTTATATATGTATTCAAATACAATTTCTCAACTTTACTGTGTATCAACATATAATCCTTTCTCCCTTAGAGGTGTCTCAAAACTTAGTTAATTATATTTTAATGTTCTACAATTAAATTAAATAAAATATATCCAATTGTCCAATAACGAATGTAATGTCTAGTATAATACATACTTGAGCATGCATTAAGTCGTCAACTATGATAGAATACGTTCTTCATAGCATCTCTTTTAATTTTATTCTTTGTAAATTATGCAAAAAATAATTTATGTCCATAAGATATTGGTGTTAACAAGGTTTACAATTTTTTGTATTAAACCTTTACAACACAAGTTTAATGTATGCTTTTTTAGGGACCTAACAAAATTTAAGATCTTTTCGAGTGAATTTGAATACCAAGGACAAAAGATACTTCACCACAATCTTTCATGTTAAAATTCTTGGATAGTAGATGCTTAACCTCATACAACATGACTAAGTCATTTTATGAAAGTAAGATATCATCTATGTATAATAGTAGAAAAATAACCTTACTCCTTTTAACCTTATAAAGCATCTTTCAACTTTAATTTTCCATAAATTCGAATGAGGTGATTACCTCATCAAATTTTAAATGTCGTATATGGGAAGCTTATTTCAATCTATATAATGAAAATTTTAATTTATAAATGAAATGACTCTTTTCATCTTCATGAAACCTTTTAGTTGTACCATATAGACTTCTCATAATTATCTTCATTTAGTAAGTGGTTTTAACATCCATCAGATGTAGTTTCCTATCATACTAAGCTACTTTGGCCTTAATCTCTTTAATGCATCTTTGGAAGAGATTAGAGAGAAAATTGATGTTAAAATATATGCCTTTTCTTTTAGTGAAACCTTTTGTAAACATCCTAACTTTAAATCACCCAACCTTACCTTTTGGATTCTTTTTTATCCTTATAAAGCTACTTACAGCCAACATGTTTACAGTTTTAAGGTAAATTAACTAGTTCTTATATTTGAAAATGCTTTATGGATAACCTTTCATCTCTCATTACATCCCACCATAAATTTAAATGAGGCCAAAAGTAATAATTACAAAACAATAAAATAAAAAATATGTAAAACATCATAATTATTCTTACTAAGATAAAATATATATTTAGATGATATAATAAGCTTTTCATTTTAGTGGATCTCCTTAATTGAACATGTTCAATATAACACTTTGCCACATGACCCTCATTTTGTGTTTGTATTTGTTCTTAGTCATATACTAGACTAGAATTAGGTACATAATCTATTAAGTATAATTGAATTAGTGAAGAATATGAAACTAAAGTAGTATTAACGATGATATCCTTTGAAATGTGAGAATGACCAACCTTAATAAACACATCATATTATAGAAATTAAGCTATTTATGATTCCACAATTGTCAATCCTCCTTTTATAATAGAATTTATAGCTTTTTAAATGGTCTGGATAACTTATAAAATAACATTAAGCAAAATGAGAATGTAATTTATTTTTATATGAACTATGTAGACATACCATAGCAAAATAGTCCAAACTACAAAAGGAGTGAGACTAAGTTTCCAAACTTTCCATAACTCAAAATGTATTCTAGGCACATATTGCTTATGATGTATAAAATAGTTTTAATAGCCTCAACATAAAGGTAAGATGGAAGGTTAATCCTGCTTTATGTGCTCCTCATCATATCTTTTAAAACTACCTAGATCATAAATTGACCTACTATTCCATAAGTTTCTCAGTATTTGGGAAATAGATCCTTTTCTTATCCAAAATTCCATGTTTTCTAAATTTACTCACCTCTATGATCAAACCTAACAATTTTTATTGATTTTTCCTATTTGTTCTCAACTTCAGTCTTAAAGGTCTTAAATATGTCAAGAACTTCTTACATGTCACCTATATGTCCTCAAATGATCAATTCACCTTTATCTTGAACAAGCCTCTTTCATGCACTCACATTCAAATTTTGAAACCAAGATTGGACTATCTACAAAAGTTCCATCTTAAAAGGCATATTATAGGAATCAAATTATTAATTATTTAATTATTTATCCATCTAGTTAGTTTTATGCTTAGTTTTGTAAATAATTAGAATTGATAACATTCTGTTATATAAGGTAATTATCTGAATTTAGAATATTTATTTGATTATAATCTTATAGATTAAGATAACTATTTAGATTTAGAATATTTGGTCAACCACACAATTTTGTCTTCTACTTTGTATGTTACCTTATCTTTATTCAATAAAATTAAACCATTATTTTCCAATCTTTGTAATTAGTATTGGCACCTGAAATTTGTTTTTCAATAAGCATGATTAGATCAAGTTTGGAGTCTTGCTAGATTAATTTATGTTGGAGTTAATTAGCATGTTAATGTGGGTAAGATAATATGGAATGGGTTAAAGATATTGAACTATTAAAGTAGTGGGAGAGTGTAAGGCCAATTTTGGCAAGTCACTTAAGTTTAAAAACCATTAGGCATTA
>JANSVA010000007.1:2305893-2318262 GCA_025504915.1 Erythroxylum reticulatum
TCATGTTGGGTGGCAAGAAGAACAACTCAACATTATGTAACCCTTCAATATTTCTTGGATGTGCTGGACAATTATCTTCCATAAACAAAATTCTTTTACCATGCATTTTTTTATGAAACCAAAGGATATATTTATCAAAAAGCACACTTGTGATCTAAGCTATTCATGTTAACATTCTTGAAGCAACGTGGCTTTGCATATTTTTCAATAATCCATAAAGGGATTTTTTCAGAGCCATCCTCATTGTAACAAATAACAACTGTTGGCCTTTCTTTGTCTTGTTTTCTTCCTTCAAGTTGCTTCGTAGCAAGAGAACGATCAGCTTGTAACTTGTAAAACAAACTAGTTTCATCCATATAAAAACATCTTTCATAGGGAACTTATCTATTTTTCCCCCTATAGACTTCAATTGCTTCTCCATGTCTTATATATCAACTGAACCACTCTCTCTGAAAAGACGAAATGACTTGATACAGTGTCGTAGCTTGAATTTCTCAAGCCAACCTTGAGAAAATTTGTGCTTAGAATCTTATTGAGGGTATAAAAGTTTCATTGTATCTCTTGCCTTCTCCAAAATTAACTCTCCGATCATATTCACACAATCTTGGTACTGGGGAAACCACTCATAAACAACCTTCTCCATATTTGAAAATTTTACTGGTTTGTACCGCTTGATATCCCTTCCTTTTTCTAGGTTGGTTGAAGGATACTTAGCCGATCGTTTGAGTGTGTTTGGGATTGTACCTTGACTAACTTTCAATTGAAACTTTTTTTCAACACACAACTACAAATCTTTTTGAGTGCATGTCGAATGATCTCTCTTGTACTCACATAATTCTGTATGTATTTGATCCGCCATTGTTGATTTCGTGACACCTTTTAGATAGGAGCCATTATTGGGTGTGATTTCAAGAAATTTTCTATCTTGTTTATAAAGTATTTTCTATCTCCATCATACGTACATATATTGAATGTTTTTAGTAAAAATACGATGAATAATACTTAATTATTAAGAAACAACAAATATTATTTATTAGTTTTCATTAATATTATGTACAATGAATCTATGTTTTAGATTCATTCAGAGCTTAGATTCATTAGATTCAATCAATTACAAAAATCTATTTAAAATAATAAATATTAATTTATCGGTCAATTAATATCTCTATAAAATAATAATTATCATGATCCCAACAATATTAATTTATAGAGGTTTTACTAAATTTTCATGGCTTCCAATGTCACAGATATTTCCTCGTATCATTTTTTTAATGAGTTGTTTGTCAAAACACTTGAGGATGAGTTTTTCCCAAGTAGAGGACAGTAACATTTTTTTAATGAGTTGTTTGTCAAAACACTTGAGGATGAGTTTTTCCCAAGTAGAGGACAGTAACGTGGAACATTTATCTCCATAAGTTTTCTTTTTCTACAAGTTTCCCACTTACTTTGGTTTCTTGCTTATTTTTTGTTTTTTGTTTTGGATTAAGGTTTCTTTGTCAAGCCTATATATAGGTCTTTTAAATGTGGAATTAAACATTCAATCAATAATACTCTCATATTTAGTTGACTTTAAGCTTTTTCTATTAATGATTTCCTGTGTTTCTTAAAATTAAGCGTGTTGCTTAGATGTTCTTTGTTTCTTGTTGCATCACTTCAAAACCAACAGATGACCATAAGTTAAATAATTAACCTTAGAACAAGTCACAAATTTAAGAATACCTTGAACAATTTTTTTAATATTGTATTTATGATATTTGAATTGAAAAGAATACTAAAATTAACGTACCCAATATACAAGACTTTGTTTAGTATTCTTTTCAATTATCTTCTTTTCTTTGAATCGAAAAGAATACTAGTCAATTTAAATCTAACCGGAAGACTACTAAAAAAAGTTTTGGAAAGAAGTGTCCAACAAATCAGGAAGGTTTATATTTGCAAAATATAAAGGAGACAACTTGTTCATTAGTGAGGACTTTGGTTAGTTAAAAAGAGGGGAGTCTTCCTCTCAGTCATCTGCTGAGGCCATTGATTTTGATGACTTTTAGACCTGTATTCCTGGCTGTTCTTTTTTTAGCTTGTCTTGCCTGATGGCTTGTGATTGGTCCATATGCTCGTATGTGCTACCATTCTCGATGTATTTACTCCTTTCTTTCAATTTGATTAAACTTTCTTTCAAAAAGAAAAGGTCACTGACTAAATCACATGACATTTATACGCTGCATGAAGGTGCTTAATTGTCAAGCACGAATCATCCTGGTAAGCAAGGCGACCAAACAACAAAAGAGAATAAAATGTCGATGTAATAATGGTTAGTGCTTCCCATCCCCGTGAACTTGACGAAGTAATTACTATACACCATCAACATAAATTCCAAGTTACTTTGATGGTGATGGAAGGTGGGAAAGAAGTAGATGGCGTGCTCGTTGTATCACACACACACACACACACACACACATATATAAATAAAGAAAGCAGTATAGAATACCCTACATGATGGTATGGTTCGGGGACAAAACAAAAGTAAAGCTTAAAACCCTGCAAAACTGTTCACATGGCCTCACAATATTATACAGTATACATGATATGATTCTCTTGGCTATTAAACTCTCTCACCCCTTTCCCTCTCCTTTATCTTCACAGCTCATATCCCAATTGCCTCAACCCTTCACTGTAACCTCATTGTTTCTGCACGCTAGCTAGCGAGCTACAATCTTTATTATTATATAATTTTGCTTACTCCAATACACAAACCTTTACTTATTCTACCTAAAGAACTTATCCGACATCATGATGTCCCCTCACCAAAAGTATCGAATTAAAAATAAGATAAGGGAGATAAAATTTAATGGAATAGAAATATTTATTGCTATTCTCGGTTTCTTTTTCAATTGTGACTAAATAAAACAAATACAAGAACAAGTTTAATCCTCCAAGTTCTTTATCGTGAAGTTGGTTGGTGTTTAAATTTACCATAATAGAACGTTTACATGATAAGTTCCTTTCTAGATACCCATTTTAATCATAAGCAATAAATGAGGTAACTCCATAGAAATTATATATCAAACGTAAGTGACTATAGGACATTCAATAAAATTTTAATGCATATTAATAATTAATTTACTAATAATAAAATGGTATATTAAGAATCCTTAAATTAGAAGACATAATCGTTGTTCTTAAATTTGGTAGAATCATATATATGCAATACTTATAAAATAGAGAAACTAGTCAATACTCTCTTCTTCTTTTTTGCCTTTTCCATTAATTTAAATTAGATTATAGATTATGTAAACCTACTCTCTTATAAGTCATTTGTATGTAGGATTATAAGCAAGAGTAACCTAATTAAACTAGTTAGTTAGAATTGGGGCACTATCATAAAGAAGTCTTATACAGTAACCATATCACACTCAACAAACTTGTTAAGAAGACCAAGGTCACAAAAGGATAACAAATATACCGAAGCTTTATAGGTATCTATTTGATCCAATTATTGTAGAACAAAAGAGTAATTACACATTAGTTCACGTTAAATTTTTTTTATAACATTCTCTCAATTGAGTAAAACTAATTAATTAAGATTTAATATATAACTTTTAGAAATATTTTGAAAACAATTTGATTAGGTCAAATAATAAATTTAATAAGTTTGTATGTAGTTTTAAAAAATCAACATAAAGAACTCAATTCAGTGAATCATTTATACTAAACCATAGTAGTTAATATTGTAATAAGCATACAAGTCATTGTCCAAATATGCTGTAGGCCATGTTTATGTAATAAAGGCTACTCTATGTGTCCATTTCTGGTTTATCAATTAATTACTTTCAACTTTTAAAAAATATATATACAAGTCCTCGTAATCATTAGCATAAACAAATCACTAACTGAACTCTTTTGTAGAGTACTAGTATGGTGTGACTTATATTAATGACTAGTAAAATCATAAATCATATATAATCAAATTATTCCAATCTCAAAACACGATCTATGAGCCTTAGAAAGGACCATTAATCTTATACAGAGATCAAGATCCAAAATATAACTTGCATCATAAAGAGTCATTAACCATAAAGATCAATTATGGAATAAACCATTTCCTTCTATGAAGAAGTTATAGCACATCTAGATAAAAAAAGAATCTCATGTGTACATGTACAAGAAAGACAATCATATGCATGAATTTCAAACATCATTATACAACAAACAAGTGTAAAATTCACAACTTTATTAATTTTAAGTACTCTGAACATATAAGATACAACTCACAAACTCCCACAGCATCGAAACATCATAAGATAACATAATACCTACCTTGCCTACTTCTTTAACAAAAGCCCCCTAGTTAATGGGTTAACTTATTTGTGGTGATAATGTACTCATAAAATATACCACCATCATTAACTCATTCTTAAAGTTTAAAGTACTTTAGTTCAGCATACTTGACACACTTGACTCCATTAATGTTTTTTATATTCCTGGAAAAGAATATAGTAAATGAGTTGTCAAAATGAATTATAATAGTCTTAGAAACTGAATCAACAACCATAGGTCTTCACATGTAGTTCTTCAGCCACTTGGCGTATGCTCTTACCTCATAACTAATTATAATATTAGTTTCCGTGGTTAACAACACTATAATAGATTAGTTAGAGCTTTTCTAAGGCTTAAATCATCTAGCTAATACTAGTAAACTTACTATCATGAGAACACCACTAAGATTAGCATTGACATATCTAATAATCTATAGAATCATCTACAAATCTATAAATCATTAATAATCACTAATAATCACTAGTTTTGATTATAAATCACAAGACTTTCTTCATTGAAACTCAATATTCATAATTATAAATTTTCAAATACCTACCAAGAACATCAACAACAAAGGCAATGCTAAGTTTACTGCATACCTATGAATATATCAAATTCTTAATTGCATTATTGAAAGGAACATAATTCTTCTGTATTTTTCAGTTTATTTTAGGAAACCGTTATTTTCTCAAGTTATCACTTTTGATTATAAAAAATATACCAAGCCTGAAATTATAACATATTAAATATCTTGAACACTTTATCGATATAAACCTTTTTATCTAAGCTTAAAACTTTTTTAGATTTATCCATATGGATCTTTACTTTGAGAAAAAATGGTGCCTTCTAAGATCTTTCACATCAAAGTTCTTTGAAAGCATCTTCTTCATATTTTTCAACATGCTAAAATCAACGTTGGCTAGCAGTTTGTCATCTACATATAAGAACATAAACACAAACTTTATTCTACTGAATTTGAAATATATAAAAAAGTCAAATGTATGCTCTTTAAAATGCAAAGTTGTAACCACCTTATGGAATTTTAAGTATCACATTTGTAATGCTTACTTTAATTTATAAACTGAATTCCTTAGTTTACAAACTTGGTGCTTATTTCCCTTCATCGCAAAATCCTTATGCTTATTTATATATACTAATCCATTAGATTACCATTTGGGTTGTCTTGAAATTTGTATCATAAAGCTTAAAATCAAGATGAATTGTTAAAGTCATAACAATTCAGAACAATTCATTTGTTGAGACTAGTGAGAAAGTTTCATTGTAGCTAACTATCTTTTTCTAAGTGTACGCTTTAACTATAAACCTTACGTTGAACCTCTTAACTGTATCTTCAATATTTATCTTGATCTTAAACATCCACTTAATACTAACGGGTCTACATCTATTCAGAATGTAGAATAATTCCAAACATCATTGTTTTTTATAAACTACATGTCTTCCTCTACAGTCACCATCCATCTATCAGAATGATTACTCCTTAATGCTTTAGCAAAGTTAAGGTGATTTGTAATCTCTTTAGAAATATAGTCAAACTCACTTATATAAATGATAAAATTTTCATAAGGTATAGGCTTCTTATCTCTTTGTTAACATCTTAATAGTGTTCTATGATCAAGTTTAGCGTCTACCATAATCTAGTCAATAGCATTTGTGCCACCTCCAATACTAGGAACTAAAGTTGAATCTAAGTCATCCTTATTTACCCATGGAAGTACCTCAACAACTCTCTCATAAATTATATATAAATGTATATTGTCATTGGTCAGGCTTAGGCTTCTCATTTGCTCAAGCTCTTAATAATTCATCATTTACATCATTCTTCAGAAACTCTACAACTAATTTTACAAATTTGGTACTATGATTAGAATAGTAAAACCTATAGTCTTTTGAACCTTTAAGATAGCCTATAAATAACTCAAGAGTTTTCCTAAGATCTAACTTCTTCTTCAGTGAGTTGTAGATTATGATCTTAGATGGATAACATTAAACACCTAAATGTTTTAAACTAGGCTTCATAAATGATTGTCTTTTAAAAGGAGTTTTGGGAATCGATATACTAGGAACATAGTTTAGGACGTAGAGTGTTATCTTTGGTGTCTTCAAGATAGATATTCATGAACGTTTAACCTAACATCATGCCCTTTATTATATTTTTTAGTGTGCAATTTCACCTCTTAGCTAATTTATTATGTTTAGGTGTATCCAACATATTGTATTATGTAACTATGTCACAACTATATCGAAACTTATTAAAAAGTCCTTTACTCTTGACTAAAATCTCCATATATAACATAGTACTCTCCATCATAATTAAACTTGAAAAAAATTAGTGGATCTATTAAGTTTCTTCTTAATCTTTGCCTTAAAAATTTTGAAATTTCTAGGGCCTTAGTCTTATTAATGATGAGATACAAATAACAATATCGAGAGTAATCATTAATAAAAGTTATAAACAACTTCTTTCCACCAATAATTGTTGTTCAGATGTTCAGATGTTCATTAATGTTTTTGTGAATCTATAAAAACTCAATATTATTAATGGCACCTTTCTTCTTACTTTTGACAAGTTTACCTTTAATACAATCTACATAAGCAATACTAATATGATCATAGACTAATTTGAGGATGATTTCAACCATAATCAATCTCTTTACTCTTTCCTTTGAAATATGACCAAGTCTATTGTTTTATAAAGTAAATAATTTCCCATTAGTTAAACTCCCAATTCCTTTTTCCCTTTATTTTTAACATTCAAAATTAGTTTACTAGGATTCGTCAAATCGAAATAATAAAGATCACATCCAATAAGCATTCACTAATTACAACATAATAAATAGACAATGAAACCTTTTTAATTACTAAAAATTAGTGAATATCCATCATCATCAAGTTTGAAAATAAAAATAAAAATAAATGTCATATATGGATATACAACATCTTATTCAACATTACTAACCAATAGATTAAGAAAGAATCTCACATCATTATTTGTAGTCCACTTAAGTTGCTAGCTATGTCCTTCATCCTTATAATGTAAATTACAACCTTAGATGCTCTATCATACCTTAGTAAAGTCAACATGTCCATAAGTTCATGTACCTCAGAATTTTCACATTCAATGAATCTCACCTTCAAATCTTTCATAAACCTCTTAGCATTACTTTCAATTAATAAACCATCCTTAAGATATGCTAAAATCAACTTCTTCATCGCTATGATGATTAGCCTATTCAATATTTCTCACCTTTTTAAGCTAACCTTTTACTCTAGTTTGCTCCCTTATATCATAAGCATCTACTCGTATTCAATGATAGTTGTATCCAAATTCATTAAATCTAAGGCTAACTCTACATCTCTCTTTCAAGCTCTAAAGTTATTGCAAGCTAAAGTCTCCATTGAATAAATTTGATTGTTCATGACTATTTAACTCATTGGATCAATAAAATAGTTTAAATAAACTCAAAATCCATATTACAAAATCTCCTTTAGAAAAAATAAATAATGCAAATAAGAGTTTTAATAGATCAACTAAGAAATGATATTACAAACTATTATCACCTTTAGATAGATAATAATTTATAAACCAAAATTATAACATTCATTGATCATTATAGCATGACACCAAAGTCATGTATAATTAGCCCCCTTTTGGGAGGTAACAATACTAAGTTAAGAGATAAAACAATTTAAAAGATGATTAAATGCATTGAGCTATCAAAATTTACAAAACCGTATTGAAACAAAATTGGAAATGCCCATGTCTAGTCAATTATTCAGTCAATCAAATAAACTTTTCAATCGATCAAACTCCATCCCAAAAGTTACCTAAAACTATTGCCTTTAAGAACTTTGGGCTCAATTAATTAGTGGAGTAATGTCCAAATTTACAAAAACCTGAATTTGATTATCAGAATGGCCATAAACCATAATATTCACAAGAAAAGAGTAGAAACACATTATTTAATTATAACTAAGTGACAAAATCAGTTAATAACTCATTTTAGTGCAATTATTAACCAATTATGTTACTTATTCACTATAAAGCAATAAGATGTAATCAATAATAAGCCACAAATCTGATTAATACCCTCTTTAGTAAAGTTATTAACTAGTACCATAACTTATAGACAAGAAATAATAAACATATCTATGGTTTCATAAAACTAGAATTTGCAATATTTTTCAAAACCCTAAAATCTTGATTTTATATTTTTGTTATATCAAAAGTTAACTTATTCAAACAATAACTAAGGTTTGTAAAACCTATTAGACTATGTTTTGATATCACATATACAAAAGCATGCATAAAAAGAGTATAATTTTATGATCATTTAATAGAATTTTATGCTCTTTAATAATTGATGTACAAATAATAAAAAAATTAAAAATACTTAAATTAGAAGGCATGATCATTATTCTTGAACTTTGTAGAATTACCTTTATGTAATACTTGTAAAATAATGAAAAATCCTATACTCGTCTTTTGTCTTTCTCACTAGTGTAAGTTATATTATAGATTATATAAGCATAGCCCTTTATAACTCTCTCACACACATATATATATATAGGGTTATATAGGGTTATGAGATGACAAAAAAGACCTAAATTGATTAGCTATTTTGGGCCTATCATCAAATTGCTTTAATAACCCTACATAATAAACATATCATGTAACACCCCACTCCCGCAGGACCCGAACCTGATATCGATGGGTGATGTCCAAGCTCGTACTCTGCAAGGGTGACGTGCTAGAGCATTCAATCACTTAGAAATCGGTATAAAAATTTTCTTTTGTTTTAAACCACAAATATGATACGCAAGAATCCATAACCAAATCGGGCCCCACTTTATTTCATAACTATTTTCAATCAACACAATACAGTCACCAATATTTACAATAGCCATTTGAGCATTTTCACAATTACAAAACACCTTAGTTGCTTTGAAATACAAATTTATACAAAAGTTGTAGAATGAACACCTCAATACAAATTAAAGAAATGCAATGTAGAAGCGAACTAATCCCGACCTTTATCCTTCATTTGTATGATGTAGGTATACTCTCGTTAGCCTAACGGGATATTCTTCTGATCCTGAAAAATAATTACAAATTGTGGGTAAGTTTTGCGAACTCAATGAGTGACCATCATCGATGGCTCACCTAGTCTCATAACACATAATTCGCATTCACAACATTTCACATTTTGCAATCAATACAATTTAATCACTTGTATTATGCATATGCAGTGTGCATGAGACTCACTTTTCATTTATTACTTTGTTGTGACCGAGTACCTAAACTGTCTCATATAGGACTCATTAAACGTTGAGCCTGAGGCTCTGAATCACTTTTGAGCTCGAGGCTTTTTTTCACTCGCTGAGATTTAAGCTCTGATCGATGGCTACTCTGGTCACAACTACCATTATGTTTCATGTATTCATGAAATGAAATGCATCAATCACATTTGTATGATCTCATTCAATTACATTCCCATATAATCGGACAATAGTCCGGCATTCAACATTAAATTTAGATTCACACTTTCATGCATATGCAAAGGCACTTTCAGAACACATTTAACAATCAAATAACGTATACTTAGTTCATCCAATTCATATCTAATGAGCACTTCAATATTTCATTCATACAATATATTCATCGGACCTTCTGTCCGGAAACCAACACAGTCAATGACATTCACTTAATCATTCAGAAATCAATCAATACCAAAAAGTCAAACAAAACAAATAGTGGAATGAGACCAATCTAGGTCTACTCACAGTACGCTCCAGATTAGCATTTGCTTCTAAATTATGAGAACACCTGAATGCGGACACTTGACCTGCATAACCCATTTATGCAAGACACACATTGCAAACTCATTAATAATTGCACACATATAAGCATTTATTTATGCACAAATGTATAATTGGACTATGTATAATGCATGATCAATGACAATCTCGGGTACTTTAACGAACTTCACATCTTATCCTCATTCTCATTTCATGACTTAATCACTCATTAGTTATTTGAACTACAACCTCAATCCTTTGGTACTTTGATATCAATATCTCATTCACTAATTTACCAATATAATCCCATATATGACTAGTGAAGAGGAAACAGAGTATATAACTATATATATATCACTATCAACTTTCTGCTTCAAACTCAATATTTCCTCTAACTATCACTTTAATTGTACTGTGTCTCCCTTACACACTTTCATTGATCTTTCAACTCCCAAGATTGGTTTAACACTACCCCATAACATTTCAATCATCAATTCAAAGAAAATCACCATGTACGTTACTCTAAATCTCCTCACTCAATTATCCAGCAAATAAGAATATTACTGTTCTTAACCATTTAGTAGTGAACTAACGATGCATGCTTCATTTCATGCAAAAACTACGTAAGCATAACAAGCTTACTTGTTTGAAGCTCCAATCTCTATAAAACCACGTAACCCTAGTCCCTCATGCACCTACGTACATCAACTTGAAAGTTAACAGGGAGGCTCGGTTTTTCTTGGAATAGAAGGAAGAAATATCAAAGTTGAAGTGATGAGAAACAGAGAAAAGCAAGGTTAAACTTTAGTGAATATTTGATGAAAGCTTTCAGATGGAGGAACTCTAAAGAAAGAAGTTCCAAGAATGATAAGGAGAAGGACAACAACTAGCCTTTTAAGGTAATAAAAATCTTAACTCTAGCTAAGACAACTGTCCATTTCTTATCCACTTATCCACTTCCCTTTATTAAAACTCTCTTAAGTATAATTTACACTTAGGTTTATGACTTAATAAAACCATTGTAATCATAAGTCATAACTTCTTACTCACTTTCAGATATTTCTCCCAACACATCATTTCGGGTCAACTTTACATGTTCTTTTTGACCCCAACATTGAAGTCATTTTACAACACTTTCTTCTAGATCATATTCCCCTATGTCTTATGTCTCCATTGACACCAAAATCATTCAATTTGGTTCTGTCCTCAATCGTATTGAACTTTTTTTCTTTTGGGGCAACTAGCATAACTTTCGCTATAGGTATCGGATCAAGATCCTTGTGGTATGGTTTGAAAGAGGACTAATAGGTCTCTAACTTTCATAAAGACCTTAAAGGCAAGTTCTATCGTCTAGAGAGTCAAATTTGGACCAGATGATACCAAATGAATAATACACAGAAGAAGGAGTTTCGGTCACATAAGCAGGAAGCAATAAGCAAACGAATGCAAAAGTAGACGAATGCAAAGAGTAGATGAAGCAATAAGCAGACAAACGTAAAAGTAGACGAATGCAAAGAGCAGACGAAGCAAAGAGAAGATGAAGCAATAAGCAGACGAATGCAAAAGTAGACGAATGTAAGGAGCAGGCGAAGCAATAAGCAAACGAATGCAAAAGCAGATAAATGCAAAGAGCAGACGAAGTAATAAGCAGATGAAGCAATAAGCAGACGAATGGAAGGAGCAGATGAAGCAATAAGCAAACGAATGCAAGGAGTAGACGATTCAGATGGTGAGCTTAAGATGAAGCAAAGTCAACTTAAGACGATGCAACTCTTAAGTAGATATGACATCATCACAGACGATATGATGTCATTATAGACAATTGCATCTTTACAAAAGATGCATCTCTTAAGATGAATGACGTCATCACAGACAATATGTCTTTACAGACAATACGTCTATGCTCCTGAACATCTTCACTCATAAGGACTATAACTTTCTACTCCACTATCTAAACTCCTATACTAAATATTCTCAGTAAACTCCTCCAACGTATTTTCCTTCACTAAATCCAACACTTAAATTTTATTTATAATCTTTCTACTCCACTTTATTCTACTCATTCACTATAACCACTGTCCTCAATCTATCCCATTACTATTCAATATACCCGAAATGTCAATAAGTGCATGTACAATTATTTTCATGTGCACAAAGATTCAAATTCACATGCATGCATGCTGACATTCTGCTGAGCATGAAAAGCAAATTTTCTAACTCTCACATTGCTACTCTCTC
>JANSVA010000007.1:2318362-2331993 GCA_025504915.1 Erythroxylum reticulatum
AAATTCACATGCATGCATGCTGACATTCTGCTGAGCATGAAAAGCAAATTTTCTAACTCTCACATTGCTACTCTCTCCCTTATTGAGATCGGGGTTCTAACGCTTAATATGGGGACGGGATGTTACATATCACGCCAAATAAAAATGTTGAGAAGACGAAGTTCATAAAATGATCACAAATATAACTAAGAACCTATAAGTTTTTTTTAACCTCATTATGAAACAAAAGACTAATTAAATTTAACTCATATAAACAAAATTTAGCAAAGTAAAATATGACATTATGTTGATATGACATTAGGGGATGGGGAAGAGATATGGTTGTGGTTTGATAATTGGACTAATTTCAGTCCTCTTATACAAAGAGTCGAATTATCATTGCTCAAAAATAGAATTCATAAGGATGCTAAGGTGGCTTGGTTAATCCAGAATAGGGAATGGGTTGGTAACTTTTGAAATTTTCAGCTGCTAACTAACTATTTACTGAGTATACCTGCTAAAAGAAGAAAGGATAAAATGGTATGGACGTTACATGCTAGTGGGATTTTCACTAACAGATCTGGGCACAATTTACTAATACAACAAATGGAGGTAGTCCTGTGGGCATACACCATATGGAGGCAAGTTTTGAGTCCCAAAGCTGCGGTATTCTTATGGTTAGTAACAAAGAACATACTAAGAACCAAAGATAGGCGGTTTGAGAGGTATGACCCGTTATGTGTATTAATTAAGCAAGTAAATGAAAGAAGAAATGATTTGTTCTTTGAATGTAGCTATAGCAAATTGATATGGAACAGAATTTTGAATACGATACAACTCCCAAGCTTCAACTTTATATGGCAAGAGACATTGAACACTATCAATAGGTGCACCAGAACAAGTCAGAGGAATAGCATACTCATCAAGACTTCATTTGAGAGGATAATTTATTATATTTGGAGAGAAAAGAACGAGAGACTTTACAAGAATGAGGAACAACATAAGTATGAACTTACCAAGCAAATTGTCAATATGATTAGAGACGTTATGATAGCCAATGGAAAGCAATGCACAATTAGCCAAGATCTTAGGGAAATGTGGTTAATATGATGTATATTTTGTATTTGTTGTACATTCTTAGTAGGATAGCCTCTTTTGTCTGTAATTGTATGATCCTTGTTTAGGATCGAGTTCTAGCTTATGTTATAATTTAATATATATTCTTTTTAATTTTTAAAAAATAACATTGTGCTGATATTAATTGTTGAAAAGGAGATCAATCCCTCTTCAATTCTTCATACTCATTCCTATAACATAATAGAATTGAGATGGAAATGAGCCAGGAATGATATGGGAGACATATATGTTGACATTGGGAGTTATAATAGAATAATAAGAGACTATTATAAGGTACCCACTAAAGGGACGGTCACATGGGCACGTGGTGTCTGATTCCTTCTAGCCCTTATTAAACTACTGGCGCCTTTCCAGTAATACCGTTGAGTTTCCTCAACAGCTGTACATTGGCTGTCTCAATCCCATCCCTCTCTACTCTCCATGTGACGTCTTTGCATGTCCACACCTTTACAATTACATTTTGACTCTAAACACACGACATACATACAATAGAAAAACCTCTTCTTAATTAACTTGTCCGCGTCCTTTATCCCTAGCTAATCTCCTGCTCTTATATTCATTACATCCTTGCATGTCCTTGTATTCTCCTTCTTAGAGTATATATACAAGCTATATCTATCTATCTATATATATATATATATTGGAGATTGTTATTTTTCTGGGTTCTGAAAATTTGGTTCTTTGGGTTCTTTTGTGTCATTTGGGGTCATATACCAAATTTTCTAAATGGCACAGTTACCTCCGAAAATCCCAAACATGTCACCAACTTGGCCTGAATTTTCGGGCATATTAGCACCTCCTAAGGTCACCAGCACCACCACCACTAGGGCGATGGTGGACAACATGAGGACGACCACCGCTGCACAAAATCCTTCGTGGGTTGATGAGTTCCTGGACTTCTCGTCCGCGAGACGAGGGACTCATAGGCGGTCTGTGAGCGACTCCATTACATTCCTTGAGGCACCAATGCTGGATGACTGCCACGGCTCCGACGGTGCTCCAAGGGGTACCAGACATAGCGAGTTCGACAAGTTTGACGACGAGCAATTCATGTCCATGTTCGCAGAGGATTTCTCCAATGCGGTGGGTGCTCCAAGTTCGTCCAACACTTCAAGCCCTTCCGATCATAACAGCTTTTACGAATACAAAGAAACAGTTCCTTCTTCGGATCAAAAGCAACACAACATCAAGAACGAAACTGATGAGGTGCAAAGTCAATGTCAATCCAATACACAAGGTCCGGCGAGCAATACTAATAATGATCGGATAGTTGACCCCAAGAGGGTCAAGAGGTAATCATCATGAAGTGGACATATATATATATATATATAATTGGATAATTATGATTTATTTTTTCTCTTTTTTTTTTCTTTTGTAATGAAGAGATATTTTTCATCCCATGCACATAGCTAAAGCTGCCCCTTTCTTCATTCTTTAGGTTGTTAATTGTTAGCATATCCGAGTGATGAGAGTAGGGTTGAGAACTTTACCGTAGAATTTGCAAGAGTTTAATGTATAAGACATTATGGTAGATTTCAATAGAGAGCACAATCAAGCAATTTATTATGATAATAATCCTTTCATTTTTCATGCTATCGAATTTTAATTGAACTAAATTGTGTGTCTCCTTGTACTTTCAATTGCTCAATTTCAGATTTTTAAGAGACTTCATAAACTTAAATCATAGATCATTGATTGACATTCTCTAATTTATGCGCTTCTTGTTTAGAATATTGGCCAACAGGCAATCTGCTCAAAGATCGCGGGTGAGGAAACTGCAGTATATATCAGAGCTGGAACGGAGTGTAACCTCATTGCAAGTAAGTAATTTAAAATTGGTGTTTTGTTTTCTATTGGAAGAAGGAATGACCTAACCAAGTGTATCATTGCTGCGTTAATAAAATTACTTTTTTTTTCATCTTAATTTAAGTACTTCTGCTCTTAATTCAGGCAGAAGTTTTGGTGTTATCGCCAAGAGTAGCATTTCTCGATCAACAGCGCTTGCTTCTGAATGTTGACAACAGCGCTCTTAAACAAAGAATTGCTGCTTTGGCTCAGGATAAGATCTTCAAAGATGGTAAATACATAATCTATTGTTTGCACTAATTTTTATTCTTCACATAATAATTATTGGCGATATTGTATAAAACACTTTATTCTTAATTAACAGCATGGAGTATTTTAAACTCTACGATTTCTTCTAATTAGGATTTGCTCTACCTTTTACCTAATTTGTCACGTATAATTGCGTTGAATGGTGAAAAAGTGTTGAAAAATGGTCACATGCCCGATGGATAAATGTTCAAATCCTCAATGTCTTTGAGAATTTAGTTTCTTACGAAAATAATGGGTGGATCTCTGAAATGCATGCAGCTCATCAAGAAGCATTGAAGAGTGAAATAGAGAGACTAAGACAAGTTTACCATCAACAGAGTCTAAAGAAGATGGAAAATGACGGACCATCACCGTCCCCACTAACAACAGACTCATCAGCAGCTTCTGACGAGAGAGAAGAACAGCTTCTTTTCCAAGTTTAACTTTTCACATCTCCCTCCAGTTGCTTCATCAAAGTACATGATAATTAAAAATGCTTGCTGATGATAAATTCTCTTTGTCATGCATGGTAGATATTTTCTGATGGGTCAAAATGCTAAATTACTTTTCAGCTTTACAAGCAATTGTTTCCCATATCAACAAACAAAAGAATCAGTTCTTCATAGTATCTTGAAAAATTATTGGGAAAGAAGTGGCTAAAATATTCCTGGTGCTCTCTGCTGCTAGTCTGTGCATTCACGTGATATGTTTCCTGCAACTTGGGGACCACTTTAGATTATACGATCTGGGTTTTGCAGGAAAAGCTTATGCATCTGCGATCCGAAAGAACCCAGAAGAAGAAGAAGCACAAGAATAAAAGGTTTCTTATTTTAACTAGCTCGCTAGAAGGATGTGTACTGTGTGGACACGCTTCTTTTATAGACTCACGGTTTCGTTGTTGAGATGTATGAAAGTAAAGCGTTTGTCATGAAAGGAAGAACCTGAAATTACTTTGGTTGTGTTGGGTGTTGTGCCAGCAGATATCTTTGCTGTGTATTCTCTGTTGTTTCAGTAGATATCTCAACGTTATTTATGCATGTACTTCAAGAAGAAAAAACGAAAAATACAATAATTGTAAATATGCATTTCTGAATTCGAGTTGCATTGCTTGAGAATTAGAAGTGTTTGCAATTTTATTTCTGTCATGGTCAGTAATTTATTAGTAAAGGGAGAAGTATTATATGAATTCATAGGAGCTTATCATTAAGACAATAAAATCTCCTTTTTTATAACTTATTTTTTTTCTTTTCTATCTTTACTCAAACTCCTATCTTTTCTTTCTTTCTTTGTATTCTTATGCTAACTCTTGTACTATTTTATAGACATATGTCTTCCTTTGTATTTGTAACTCCTTTTTCAATAAATGATTGGTCCTTCTTCTGAACTATCTTTTCTATCTCCTCTCGTGATGTTGTTCCTCCTATCAAAATAACTTAACTCAAGAATTGTTAGTAATGTCCAACTTAATTCTTGTCTTAGGTATATATTCCTTTTATGGACAATGAAGAAATAATTATCTTTTTAATAGTTAAAATTCTTAAATTTGTTTTTATAAAGTGAGAATCCTCTCCATTTTGTTTCCTCTTAGATAACATCTCACCTTTTTAATGGTATTAAAATGAGAAATATTCAATTTAGAAAAACTAAATCTTTATAAAGTTTTCATGTCTCTTTAAGTTTGACAATGAAACAGTAGCACAGAGGAGCGACTTTGGTGCATTAGATCTCATTTTGTTTAAAAAATTGCAACCAAGTCTTGCTTTGATAAGAATAACCAAAGATTTAAGTCTTTTTTTAATTAACTTTCCTAAGAGCCTCAATCACTTTATTATGAAAGTTTACTAAGAAGGTTCCTACAAGAAAGGAAGCAATTTTTCTATGATTTTATTTCCTTTTTAAAAAGAAATATCATTATCTGTACAAGGAAATAAATCCAATTTAAATATTAAAATATTATATAGTTATCATCAAAATCATTAAATATAAAACTTGAGTTAACAAAACTTCCATTAGACTTGAACCTGTCATCACTTAAGACAATGATCCTCTACCCCTGTTAAGTCTTTTAATGCATACTTTGAGACTCCTTTTAGCTTAATGAAAAAAAAAAAAGCAGCTCTAAGAAGCTTGGGAAGAAAAATGCACTTTACCTCGCACTCTTTCTAAATGTCCATCTTTTCTTAAAATGTTAGGCTTCTCAATAACTCCTCTCAACAAGTTGGTATTAGAAGTTTTATCTTAACTTTTAAACTTTTACTATTTAGCCTTTTAGAAACCAAAACAAAGCCTTTAACCTGTCCCTATCTTTAAAATTATCGACTTACGATCTTCCATTAACAACTTTGCACACTTCTTAGAATATCTCTCTACTTTATAACAAAACTCAAATCTTCAACTCAACATTTTCACATTCACTCTCTTCCTAGCTCCTTCCATCCCTTTGGATTGTTACTTTCATTTATTTTTTCAACAATCTCTTAGAAAATTACTCTAAAATGACCTCCCTTTTCTTTCTCTAAATGATAATTAGCTAACACTTGGTTAATTTAAGACCCACCTCTTTCCCTTTGAATATGTTAAGGGATCAAATAATTGGTACAACTATATGTAATATTTCTACTACTATATTAATGGTGTAGCACTTAGAGACCTTTCTTTCATAGTTTACCTTTATATTTAGAGCAGTAGGTAAACAAATAGGGTCTTATTCTAAGGAAATTGAATCGAGATCTTCTGAAAAGCCAATGGTTACAAATCCTATATAATTCTTAAGCTATATTTAATCTTTTTATTCTAGCTTTTACTAATAAACTCATCTTCGCCTATATTAATGCCCTCTCTATATCTTATTTCACTAAAGCCCTTAACATGTTTGAAGGTCTCTCTAATCTCTCCATTAACAACTCAAAATATGTTTACTGTGTCTCTATAAGTCCTCTAGGTAATTTCCAACACCTTTAGTAATCACAAGATTTAAGATAGCTAGGCTCCACACGACTTGTCTAGGCTTGCCTCTCATAACAGTACAACTACCATATAACGCTTGTTTTCTCGTTCTACAACTTATTAAAACGAGATATCTTTCCTAATATACTTTTACAATTTTGGAATATTGAGAGCCACAATCACTTTATTATTGGCTATCACTCAATTAGCATAGATGATGTTATAGCATCCCTTGAGAGAATTGGTTATCTACCCAATAAAAAAGCTATCTAAACATATCAAGGTCATGGGACTTAATAAAAACCTGATCTAAGTGTTGTCCATTGTCATCCTCTCTTATTAATGGAGGCCATATTAACTTAAAACTCATGAGGTATAAAAAATTTTAGGTGGACTCTTTCATAATAGGAGTTACGAGGAGCTTTTAAAGTCTAGTAATTCTACCCATCCCCTCTTTTAGCAACTTGGCCTTAGATTCTATTCCTACCTCAATTTTAATTCCTAAAGCATCAATTACTACACCCCTTAACATTGTCTTAGCTCCCCAAATTGTGTAAGCTAATTAAGTTATCCTTCTTTTGTAGCCTCATAAGCTTTTATATTATTATTACCCACTATTCAGAATAAAGTTGACTCTATCACTAAATCTTGATAAAGCAAACACATGCAAGAGGAGAGTGAATTGTGTGTGAAAATTTTTTTCGCAAGTTCTTGCAATTTTTATAATAAACAGACCCTAATTAACGAATAAAAATAATAGAACTTTGTCAGACTATAAAGCCATTTAAACGATAGGAGCTTGTTAGGCAATAGGAGCCTTTTGTGAGATAGGACCTTGCTTAAACAAAAGGAGCATACTGAATGATAAATTATGTTAAAACAATTTAAAAACAAAAAGCAACTATTAAAACTGAAAGGAATCTCTTACAAGTTGAAAACAAAAAAAGCCTTTTATAAAAGTGAAGGAGCCTCTTGTTAGAAAGAACACACATATAATATAATGCAGAAATTTAAAAGTTAGAGAGAGAGAGAAGAAGGAAGTATTAGATTTATACTGGTTCGACTTACAATCTAAGTCTATGTTCAGTCCCCAAATATCTAACTTAAGTGTTTCACTATAAGAACTTGAGTATTAAATTTGACGAGCCTCTCCAAGCTCACAAGTACATATTTTTCAATATTCTCCAACCTTCCACACTAAGTATACAACAAGCTTCTAAAATCTCACAGAAAAAATGAAAAATTAAAAAATAAGTTATCAAATAATACTTTCTCTCTTGAAAGAGTGATTTCACTTTCTAAGGTATAATAAGAATGATATGTCTCTCAAGAATATAGATGGTGCTCAAATGTTTGAAAAGTTTGTGTATGCTTGTTACTTCAAAAGTGTTATTGCTTTTCTTTAAATAGTCAACTTCTTCAACTAGCCATTGCTTCACCTTAATGAGTTGACTTTGGATTTTCAATATCATCTTTGTTGGAATAAAAATTTCTGAAGCTAATTGTTCGAAAAGGTGAGATCCTCCTAGATGTTAATAATGAAAGTTTACTAAGAAGGTTCCTACAAGAAAGGAAGTAATTTTTGTATGATTTTATTTCCTTTTTAAAAGGAAATATCATTATCTATATAAGGAAATAAATCCAATTTAAATTTTGAAATATTATATAGTTATCATCAAAATCATTAAATATAAAACTTGAGCTAACAAATCTTCCATTAGACTTGAACTTATCATCACTTAAGACAATGATCCTCTACCACTATTAAGTCTTTTAATGTGTACTTTGAGACTCCTTTAAGCTTAATAGAAAATTTTTTTTAAGAAACTTGGGAAGAAAAAAGCACTTTACCTCGCACTCTTTTTAAATGTCCATTTTTTTCTTAAAATGTTAGGCTTCTCAATAACTCCTCTCAACAAGTTGGTATTAGAAGTTTTATCTTAACTTTTAAACTTTTACTATTTAGCCTTTTAGAAACCAAAACAAAGCCTTTAACCTGTCCCTATCTTTAAAATTATCGACTTACGATCTTCCATTAACAACTTTGCACACTTCTTAGAATATCTCTCTACTTTATAACAAAACTCAAATCTTCAACTCAACATTTTCACATTCACTCTCTTCCTAGCTCCTTCCATCCTTTTAGATTGTTACTAGGATTTTTCATACATAAATAAGTAATGGTTCGTATGGAATACTCATAATGAGTCAATTTAGTGAACTTATTCTTGAATAAGAACTTACATGTTAGTTTAAGTATCTCTATATTAGTCTTTTAAGTTCATCTACTTCCTTCTTAAAGAAGAAGCATAACTTATGTCAGTCTTTCCACTCTATTATTATATATAAACCTAATAAATTAATAAGTAGGTATGCCTTAAGGATACTATATTAATGTAATATAAATTTTAGAATTATGATATTGTCATAATTTTAGAATATACATCTTTTGACTTTATTTTATGAGTTAGTTTATTAAAGATACATACAAAAGATGAACAATGTATTTAAATAAATGACATATATATACAACCAATAGATTCGTTGTAAGATATAAATTAACATTAACTACCACAAATTTAGAGAGATACATGTCTTTGACCTAGGTGGTCCTAAAATAAAATCCATAGAAATCTTACTTATGATTCACTAGGTTTATGTAATGATATATACATTTCATCTAAAAAAAACCCCAAAACTAATCATTTCTATATGTGTTGCATTTATTAAATATTCATTGTTCATAATGCCTCCTATTAGGCTAAAAGAATGCTCAGATAACACATCTAATTTCTTTTTAACATAAATTTACCTAAAAAGCTCTACAATATATCTCATGTCTATAAAACTTATCAAAGTTTCTCCCTTTACCATATCATATACATATTTGGAAAGTCATTAGCATCATTACATAGTTCCTTATATATTCAAACCCTAATAATTTTAAATTTAAAGGAGTAAGAAAAATATATCTTCTAGATAATTCATTAGGAATCACAGTTGTTACCTTATTTATATTTAATGATGTATAAAAAGTCTCATTGAACTTGATGCTTCTAACATTTAATTACTTTATAATTATTAACTCAATTAAAATTATATCTTTATACATAATAATATAAATAATTAAACCAATATATGTTCCATTTATAAAATAATACGCTTTTCCATGATATGTTCTCCTATTAATCCATAATATATTCTTCTATTTCAATTAATAGCGATATAGGATATTAGGCTTGTATATAAGATAGGGAACATCATATAAAAAATACTTAACTATTCAATTTGAATTTGGAGTAATATGTATTTTTTACATCACAAATAAAATTCTTTTATGAACAAAAAACTAGCCTCGTTGGTACAATTAACAAATATTTTAAGTGAAAGCCAATGTTGGACTACCTTTAACAAAAATCAACAAGTTTTAGGTACTTTTTAAAATTCAAATGATTACTTAAAAAATCAATAAAATGTGAACTAGGAGTAATGTTACTACCTATACGGTTAATTGATGTGTTAATTCCTAGTCATTAGAACAAATTTGAATTTTTAATGTTGTCTGTTGTGTTTAACGGTGAACTAAAGTCTTTTGGTCTGAATTGGAGCTAGCTTTGCCTAGGAATCTTATCCAAAAGTGATATGGGGAAGGCATTAAGAAAATAATGTGTTAATGTTGACAGAGTATACTCTTCTCTTTACATATTATTACCTAAAAAGAAATTGACATTTCAGTGTACTTGTGCTCACCATACTCATGTAATGACAATAAGGTTACCCTAGCTCAAGAGGCATTCATTTTACTATCTAATTTAAAACATTTTCCCTAGACTTTTCTTGACATTTTTCAATTTATATACCTATTTGGATTTTGTTCAACTTGTTAAAGGCCTAGAGAACTAAAAAGGAACTACTTTTCCATCACTATAAATAGAAGGCATAGGCATGGTGATGATAATATAAAGTTTAGTTTTGAGTTAGGTAAAGGTAGCTGATATTTGAGTTAAAAGTTGAGACTTTAAAAAAGAAATAAATGAATACATAACCATAAAGATTTACATTTTCCAATAAATGTAGAAATTCAAATTTGGGATTTTTTTTAAGCCGGCAGAGAACACAAGCTTGAAGCTTCTACACTGTTAATTGAATTAGTATAGAAATTCAATGACTTGTTATTTTTTAGATTGAAATGTGTATCCTTGGAATCAAATTAGTCAATGCATGGTAATGGAGTGTTCTACATTACTACTTACCACTTTGAAATGTCATTAACAATTTATCTATTTTGATATTAATGAATATATAAAACTAATTAAGTTGGCCTCACACATAAGCTTAAGTTTTTGTGGTTAAACGGTCATTTAATCCTATTGCCCACCTATTATTTAGCACAAGGTAGAGTAAGCATATGCAAGTTTCAAGCCTAAAGGGCTTTCACTTGAGGGGGTGAGTTAGTGAATATATAAAACCAGTTAAATTGGCCTCACACATAAGCTTAAGCTTTTGTGGTTAAACGGTCATTTAACATTTAATTCCTTAAAATTAGTGAGTGTACAAAGTTTTTTGTTAAAAATTTGTCCTCTTCATCAGCTATTGTAAAGAGATCATCTTTATCACTTGGGATTCATTTTGATTCTTTTCTCAATTTGCTCTAAAATAATGACAAAAAATTGTATTTTTAGTGAAAGCAAAAGTTTTCACTAAAAGCAGTCACTACTATTAGTAGTGTCCAATTTTTAAAGTTGTCACCTCTTGTCACTAATGAAATATTGACTAATTTAGAGAAATTATCACAATTACGCAACACTTTTATGGCAAAAGTACTGAAACTAAAAACTATGGAATGTATGTCAAAATTATATTGTCACAGTAACTTTACATATTTATGACAAGTTTGTCAACGTAAACAATATAAAGTAGTAATGAATAAAGTCGAAACAGTAGTTCATTTTATCATGAAAACATCAACGCCACTAAAATAATTTAAAATGGTGACAAAATATTTGACTCAGGCTTTTTTTTTAAATTGTCCATTACTTCTTATTCACTAAAATTTTAAGGAAAAAGTTTCAACATCATTTTTTCATAAAAATGAAAATTTGTTCCTACAAAAAATATTGTCACACAAGCAAATAAAAATCATTAGAGTACATAAAAACATATATAAATCACTAAAATGTACAATATTTTAATTTTCAATATATAAAATAGGAAATTTTGATATCTAAGACAATTAAATTTATTACAATTATAACAATACGTACTAATTTAAGGTAAAACTCTCCAAGGTAAATTTTCCTGGCTATTCTTCCAGATAAAGTTCCATGTGGCTTTTGTGGTGATACTTTCCAAACTTTAATAGTGCTGGGCCACTCATCATAATCTTTATGTTTTTAAAAAGAAAAAAGAAAATTAATGATTAATTAGAACTTGAATTTTTTTACGAAAAATATAATTTTAATTTTAAGCAAATAAAATTTTACTTTGCCATCCTATATGCAATCTGCACAACCAACTTAGTACCAGAAACTGATTTCATCTCTTGATTTCTCTTATTAGTTGTGTTTATTCCGCTTTGCTTTTATAACAATTTATTTTTTAATAAAAGAAAACTACTAACAAAATAAATTATAGTTAAAATTTAAAATTACCTTAAAATTTAGAGTCTCTTATTTATTCTCAATAAACCATTACAAATTACACCTTCCACATCCTTTAGGCAATCTTTATTCTTGAGATGGCTTTGGTACAAATTACAATGTTGATTTTTATATTCTACATGCACTTTTTGCATCACATTGCATCTTATTTAAGAATTGAATTTATCGTAAAATTCATATAAAAAACATAGTTAGGAAAATTAAGAAACAAATTCAAAATTAAACTCTGATGTAGTTAAACTAATAATATTTTGATGGGCCAACTCTTTTGCTTTTGTACAGAAAAGTTTTTTAAGTCTAAAATGAACCTACAAGGTGGATTGAAAGCAAATTGTCTCACTTTCCTATGAGGTCCAAGATAAAGTATATCCCTCTTTATCATAACCCCTTAACCTCAACTCAGGATCACAACCTTCTTAACACTTTGTTGGCCCGGGTGTAAGGGTGCCTGGGTGCGCGATTCTAACTTTTTTGAGTGCAAGGATCATAACCTTCTTGCTTTTCCTCTGCCCGTTTTAAAAGTATCAAACACGTAAACCTCACAATCACTAATCTTTGCACCAACAATTGTTAGGTTCTGCGACATACAATGTGCCTTATTCACCTCTCCTTCAACTCGTATCTTTTGAGTTATTTCCACCTAGAAAACAATGAAGACCTTGTCAATTAACACTCCAAGTAACCAAGTAATCATCTTTCTAAAAGTTAGACAAAAGGTAGCATTTTCTCAGGCAGTAACATCATCGAACACTTCAAACCCACAAACCATATTCAAAGAATCAATCATAATAATCATATGTTTAACAAATTTAAGACCAAAAGTAGCATTTTTAGATTTCCAATGGACACCTGCAAGCCATTTGTCGAAATTCCATAAAGAACTTACCCTAAGAATCATAGAAATTTTAGATTTCCCATTGAAAAAATCAATAGAATGATTGTGGGAATTTTCTATCTGCTTCATTCCTCTTATGCAAAACCATATATACATGGTAAATACAAAAGATAGAAACCAAAAATCTCTCCTAAACGTTAGCACCTAATCTCTTAATAAAAAGGCAACAGATATTTACATTAACTACAACATATATCTATAAAATAATTCCTGATACCCCCCTCAAGTTGGTACATAAAGATCTCGAATGCCCAACTTGCAAAGGAGAAAACGGAACGATGCCTGACCTAGGGCCTTTGTAAATATATCCGCAAGCTGAGATGTTGTTGGAACATAGGTAGGACTCACATTGCCGTTAAGAATTTCATCTCGAATGGAATGATAATCCACCTCGATATGTTTGGTGCGCTTATGAAAGACCGGATTGTAAGAGATATGAAGAGCGGCTTGACTATCACAAGCAAGCGTCATTGAGTGCGGATGAGATACTTTAAGACTAGCTAACAATCCCTTTAGCCATTTAAGCTCACATGTGGTCACTGCCATTGATCTATATTCCGTTTCAGCAAAGGATCGAGAAACCATATGTTGCTTCTTTATCTTCCAAGATATCGGAGAAGTGCCCAAGAAAATCAACCATCCTGTGACTGATCTTCTTGTCAATGGACATCCAGCCTAGTCTGCATCGCACCAACCGTGTAACCTCATATCACTCTTGCTGCTCAAAAATATCCTTTGACCCAAATTCCCTTTCAAGAATCTAACAACTCGAAGCGCTGCATTCCAATGATCAATGCGTGGTTGCTGCATAAATTGAGATAAAACATGAACACTATATGCAAGCTCCGGTCTTGTGAAGCATAGATAAATCAACCGTCCAACCAAACGACGATATTGTTCCGGATCATTTAGAAGAAATC
>JANSVA010000007.1:2332093-2358055 GCA_025504915.1 Erythroxylum reticulatum
CCATTGTTTGGCTGCTGCAATGGCAAGAAATACTCGAACAGTAACCATCTTAGCAACCGGCGTAAATGTGTCATTTTAGTCGATCCCAGCAACTTGATGATTACCATAGATCACAAGACGAGCTTTGAGTCGTTCGATGGAGCCATCCGAGTGATGTTTTATTTTACATACCCATTTGCACCCGAGCGCCTTTTTACCTTTCGGAAGATCCTCTATCACCCAAGTTTCATTTTTTTCTAAAGACTCAATTTCACTAGACATGGCGTCACGCCATTCTTTGCTTCTCGCAGCTTCTGAGTAAGACATTGGTTCTTATTTTGCGGTAATAGCTGCAAGAAAGTGCAGATGTTGTGCAGAGAAATTATCACAGTTCATATAATGTGCTATAGGATAGGGCTTACCTTGGGGATGCTGTGGAGTGGAGAATTTCGGGGATGGACTCTTTCGTTGTATGGTGTGGGTGACATACTCCCGCAACCGAACTGAGGGCTGCTTCACTCGCTTTCCACGTCCTAACTCTTCCCCATCATTTCAATCATCAATTTCACTATTTTCATCATCATTTTCACCCTGCTGCTCATCCATGTTAGTAGCTTGTCTATCATTCAAAACCATTTCCTCATTCCATGCCTCATCGAGTCCTTCACTTAAGAAAGTGTAGTTGCGTCAACTATGAACTGTTTTTTAAGAGCTGTAACAAAAGGAAATTGATCTTCAAAGAAAACAACATCTCTACAGACAAAAAATTCCATGTTTTCCAAGTCGTACAAACGCCAACCCTTCTTCCCATAAGGATAACCCATAAACACACACTTTCGACTCCGACTGGAAAACTTATCCCTTATCTTACAATGAGCATAACATAATGACCCAAATATTCTTAGATGACCAAAATCTGGCTGTTGACCATAGAGAACCTTATATGGAGTTTTTCCATTTAAACCTGAACAGAGAGTTCGATTAATTAAGTAACCAGCAGTCAAAATGCACTCACCCTAGAACCTGATGGGAAACGATCCTTGAAATCTAAGAGCACGTGCAACATTTAAGATATGCCTATGCTTCCTTTTGACTCTCCCATTTTGTTGTGGAGTACCGGTACATGAAGATTGGAAAATAATACTATGCTCCAGAAAATAATTGTTCATGCAAGTAAATTCTTTCCCATTGTAACTTCGAACCATCCTTACTTGTTTATTAAATTATCGATTGATCATAGAGAAGAAATTTTTGAATATAGAAGGCACTTCGAATTTGTTATTGATCAAAAAAATCCATACACTCCTTGAAAAATCATCAACTAATGTCAAAAAATATGATGCACCACAAGTAGACAATGTGTTATACGGACCCCATAAATCACAATGTATCAACTCAAAAGTATCAACTACACGATGTTCACTTAAAGGAAATACTTCTCTAGTTTGTTTTGCTCGAAGGCACACATCATAACACTTATTAAAACTCTCATTCCTACTACCTCTATCTACCTTCAGAACAAGTTTAGTGATTTGCATAGATGGAAGTCCTAACCGCTTGTGCCATATTTCTACGAGTTACTGGCACACACTCTCATTTCCTTAGTCCTTGGAATTTCCCGAAAGTAGTAAAGTCCATCCTTTTGTTCACTTGCTCTAATCAACATCCTCAAGGTACGGTCCTGTATAACACAATTTTTTGGTGAACTGAATAAAATAAGCATCATGATCCATAAGTTGTGACACAGAGATTAGATAGCATGTCAAACTAGGGACAAAGAGAACATTTTGCAACAATAAATCTCCTCCAAGAGCAAGAGATCCTTCCATAGTAGCCATAGATTGACTTCCATCTGGTAACCCAACAGGACAACTAGAAATTTCATGAATGTCATGTAAAATTTTTAGATTACCTGTCATATGATTAGACGCTCCTGTGTCAACAATCCAAGACAATTGCTTACCAGTCATCTTCTCAGTCGAAGTTGGTTTCATACCCTTTAATGCTTGGAGCAAGACTTGTCACTATTCATTGCTAAGCCCAGGCAAACTAGTTGTTTTTGTCTCATCAGTGCTAGCAGTTGAGGCTGCTACTCCCCCGGTGTAGGTCTGGACAGCATTAGCTCGCTGCCCTCCCCGTCCTCGACCACCTGATTGACGTTGACTTGAGTTCTTGCCACGACCTCCACCTTTCACAATTCCTCGGGTCGATCTCCCCACCATTCAGGGTACCCGATAATAGCAAAGCAATTATCATAATCATGTCCAGATTGTTTGCAATGGGAACAAACCCCCCTTTCTCCCTACTTTCTCCACGACCTTGACTTTGCACCGCCATAGCCATCACATCAGGACGATCTTCCATTTCACTAGATATGGTCTTCACTTGTTCTTCTTAAATAATCATTGAGTAGGCCTTATTCAAGGATGGCAATGGATCGTTAGCCAAGATGTTGGATCTAACCGTTCTGTATATCCCATCCAATCCCATCAGAAAATGATAAACCTTTTCTTCTTTTCGTCGTTTTTCCAACTCGGCAGAAAGTTGACAAGTGCAATTCCCACATCTACAAGTCGGCAACTGGTTAAAATTTGCCAATTCATCCCATATCAGTTTCAATTTTCCAAAATAATTGACAATTGTCAATCCTTTCTGTTTGTAGTCTACAAGATCAGATCGAAGTTGTTGAATTATTGAACCATTGTCCATTTAAAATCTCTCTCGGATATCATCCCACAAATCCTTTGCCACCTCGACATGTGATATGGTGGATCTGAGAGTTGGTTCAATGGTATTGCGGATCCACGAAACTAACAGCGAGTTAGTGGTCCACCAATCTTCAATGTCGGCCGACGTATCACTGGGTTTTTTAATCGATCCGTCAATAAATTCGAAATTCTTCCTGGCACGTAACGTCGTTTGGAAAGAGCGAGCCCATTCTTCATAGTTTTCTCCCTTCAATTGCACTTAGGTGATTGTAATTCCAGGATTATCAAGCGAGTTAATATCATATGGAGAAATCGTTTTTCGTACAACAGTCCCTTCGTCAGATTGATCACCAGAACCACCTTTTTCCACCAGCCATTTGCAGATTTTACAAGTTCAAAACCTGCTCTGATACCATGCAAAAATCAATAGAATAGTTGTGGGAATTTTCTATCTTCTTCATTCCTCTGATGTAAAACCATATATACATGGTAAATACAAAAGATAGAAACCAAAAATCTCTCCTAAACGTTAACACCTAATCTCCTAATAAAAAGGAAACAGATATTTACATTAACTACAATACATATCTACAACATAATTCCTAATACCCATCAACCCCATATTTCATAGCATCGATGGGAAGCATAATGTTGGTAAGCATAAAGAAATTAGGAACGTCATCAGGGGTGTGGGTGCTGAGCATAAGTTGGTGGATGGAAAAAGAGGAAGGGTCGTTAGAGCACGTCATGGGAGTGGATATTGGAACCCAATGGATGGTGAAAGATGGTATTCGAGCGAGTGAGAGACGGCGAGTTCGTAAAGGAATGAAGCGCTCTTCTTCCACACACTGAACTCTTGTTCAAACTACACTGGACCCACTTCCTGTTCCTCAGTTGACACCATTCTTGTGATCCATAAAAGGGTTTTAAGATTCATAGTATTAGGAATATATTGAGAAGCGAAAGGTTAGGAATTTCAATAGCTGCCTTGTTCCTTATGGCTAGTCTTTGGCGCTACTCTTGTGCTCGAAGTCTTTCCTTTTGTGCTAAAAGGTAAGAACATATTGCTCGTCAAGCCTGAGAATCGGTGGAATATTTCGTAATTTAGAATTTTACAATGTTTTAAACATCAACTCTGAATTTAAACAAGTAATAAAAGAGTTTTAAAGTATAAGAATTAAATCGCTATAAAATTAAATAAAAATTAAATGAAATTAAAAATTTAGAAAAATGATTAAGAAGACTATCCTTTAAATATTGAAAATTTTAAGACTGTTAAATGAAAATTAACTAATTAATTTTAATTTTAAAAAATTGATTATTTTATAAATAGTGACTGATTAACTAATAAATTGATCAATTTTTAATAATAAATATTGTTAAACTAAATCAAACTAAAAACTTAAAAACATAATCGAAAAATTACTTGTTCAAGATTTCATTATTAAACCGGCTGAATTGATTGAGCAAATTCAACTTGTTAAGTCTAGTTGATTAAATTTAGAATTAGTATACAAAATGACTAATTCATGTAAAATAATTTCTTTCAATAAGTTACGTCAACCTGACGTTTTTTTGATCAATAATCAAATTAAACTTTAAAATGGTTAAATCTGATTAAACATTACGTTGAACTTAAATTTAAAA
The DNA here is from genome assembly GCA_025504915.1 of Erythroxylum reticulatum. Lineage (NCBI taxonomy): Eukaryota > Viridiplantae > Streptophyta > Magnoliopsida > Malpighiales > Erythroxylaceae > Erythroxylum > Erythroxylum reticulatum. The sequence goes on from JANSVA010000007.1 coordinate 2,336,428, forward strand.
AAAAAAGTTAGGTCCTCATCTAACCTTTTCTCTTATCGATCATTATCTTTTAGATGCATGATTGAGCAATGACAAGAGCTTTGTTTTTAAATTTTGAATAGGTAAGAGTTTTGCTTAATATTTTGGAACAAAATTTTCATTATAGTTAAACATTCATCTATTTTATTTTTATTTTTATGAAATTTCAAAGTTATGTTTGGCAGATATCTATTGATATGTAAAATATTACTTTTGGATTATCAATATATGTAGTTTGAATATTTTATAAGAAAATATTTAATTTTATTTGCAAATAATAATATTAAAGAAAAATCATGAAAAGTAGTTTTTTGTTCCTAAATTTCGTACAATCATGACAAAATTAATCATTAGAGTGGTTTTTTTTTAAAGGTATGAATAATTAAATTAAGTCATGAAAGGCACTAAAAATGAGAGTACTAGTACATGACAATTAGTAAATTACAAGGAAAGCAACTAATCATAAGCTATAAACTTAATCAACACAATGATTTGAAAATAAATTTATACTCCCCAATGCGATGAAATAAAGTGAAGGTCCAATCCCTTGTGTATGTGTAAGCCAATATGCATTTGTATCGTTTGCATTAGAAGCATTTAAGTAGTTAATTTGAATATATTATTATAACAAGAAATAGTTATCATTAACTGGTTATGTTTATATTAACAATAACCTTTGTAACAAAAAGTTGATGATCAAATGACAACAAAATTTCTTGTCACAAAAATTACGAATCGTAGTGACCATAGTGATTGTTTCATTTGTGTGACAATATTAAGTAGACACTGGCTAATTGAATTTTTATTGACAAATTTTTTGTCAAAAAAAGTAAAATATCATTTGACGGTAAACTATTGCATTACAGCAAAAGAAAAATATTAGAGAATAAACTACATTTTGTCATAACAAATATAAAATATTAGTGACCAACATATGTTTTGTCACAATTACAATTTATTCCTGCCAAAATTACTTTGATACCAAATTGCACATGCTTTTTAGTGACAGAATTAATGATAAAAGAAAATTTGACACTATTAATATATTAATAGTGATAATTTAATCGTGAAAAATACTAAATTGTCACAATTACCATTATATTAATGACAAAAAAATGAATCATCATAGTTAATCCAAAAAATAGTGCTAATCAATTATTTTGTCACAAAAAACCTCATGTCTGTGACGAAATGATAATTAGTCATAAAAAAGTTGTCACTAAAGCTCACTACAATTGAAATTCAAGGTTCTAAGTTGGAATACATTGAATAAGGACATTATGAAGATATATGAGGATAAGAAGAAAGAAGTTTTAAGAGCATTATTAAGTAATAAAGGACAACTTGCTAGTACAACATACATGTGGATAGCTTATAACCAACAGAAGGCTTATATGATAGTGATGGCACATTATGTTGACAATGATTGGACTTTACGCTTATTACTTTTGATGTAATTTATATTATTTTACATTGTTATCATTTACTATTTCATTGTGTTATGATTGATATTGGTAATATTTGTACATGATAGGTTTATTTATGTGTCAACATCACATATAAGTGAAAGATTGGCAATTGTATTGGGAGACGATCTAATGGATTTTAATATCAATAGTAAATTATCAACCATAACAGTCGATAATTGTAGTACAAATGATGTTATGATTGAAAAGCAAAAGAATAAGATATGTATTGAGAACTTGTAGGTTGGTGGAAGGTTATTCCATATGCTTTGTTTTGCGCATATTATTAACTTGATTGTGAAGGATTGATTGGATATAATAAAGGAAGGAATATATTTAATTCAAAACAATGTATTATATTATAGTGCAACATCTAAAACAGCTGAGAAATTTGAAGAAACTACACAATTTTTATGCATTCCAAGTACGAAGATGTTGGTTTTGGATTGTCCAACTTGATGGAATTCAACCTTTAAGATGTAGGAGTGCCAGTCCAATATGTGATGTGTTTACTAGGTTGAGACAAAAAGACTCTTAGTACACTTGCATACTTATAGAAGAGCAATGGGAGTTGGCCAAAGAACTATGCATGAAGTTGGAATTATTTTATAACAAGACTGAATTTTTCTCTTGAATAAAATATCTAACTTTTCCCTATTGCTTTAGCACTATATGTGAGATAAAGAATGATTTATTTGATTGGATGTTTGATTCCAATGAAGTTATTCAGGTTATGACAGAGTAGATGATGGAGAAGCTAAATTCTTATTGTTCTATGGTTGGACATATTATTATATTCTTATATGTGCTGGACTCGAGATATAAGATGGAGAGTATTACTTTTATATATAATGTGATGTATGGTGTTCAAGCCCAAGAGCACGTAGATGTCGTTAAATAATTCTGGTATGAATTGTTTGGTGATTTTTAACTTATAATGGACAAAAATCATAAACGGGATCATAGTAGTTAAGGTTTTTTAACTCTAGCTTTAGTTTTAGGTTTAGGCTCATCTTCTAAGAGTAGTTTGTTACTTTCACTTTCAAAATTTATGAAATAAAAAGGGCTAGGACTTCTTACAATATGATGAAATTATATAAATATTTGAAAAAAGATTGTATGGTCGAAGTTGAAGATGTATAATTCGATGTGATATTATGGTGGAAGAGTTGGGGAAATAATTTTCTAATCATGCAAGTAATTGCACGAGACTCATTAGTAATTCTATCATCCACCATTACTTCAAAGTTTACTTTTAGCACTAGTGGTCAGGTTATTAGTCTTCATCATGGTCAACTTCATCCTCATACTGTGGAAGCTCTCATGTGTGCTCAAAGTTAGTTAGATGATGAAGATATTATGGGTAAATTCTTTTCTTTTTAATATATCAATTTCATCTATTTTTATATTATCTTACCTATTTTTTTTTAAAACTTGCAATGAATATAGCCACAGGTATTAATACGGAGGTGACAAGATATATACATCGATTAAGTGGACATTATTTTGATAAAATATTTACAGATGAAGGTATATTTAATTATTTATTAATTATTACCATGTCCTTAATATTCCTTTAATTTTAATATTACATTACTAAATAAAATGTTTGTACATATAAATGAAGTGATGCAAACTATTGATGATCTTGACTACAATGATTAACTGCTTTCTAAGTCTATCTAGTATCTACCCTCTCTAGTTTCCAGTCTTCAGTCTCCAACATGATTTTATCTTGATTTTTTGTAAAATAATTTAAATAATCATTTTTGTACAATTAAGATTACTATAATTAAAGAATTTGGTTTCATCTTATTCATTTCATCAATATATGTAAGTTTGTATATATTTATTCATTATAAAATCTCAAAACTCAAACTCAAACTCAACATACCCTAAACATAAGGCTCCTACGAGGGTTAAGGGAGGGTCATCAATGTATGTAGCCTTCCATTTGTATTTTCTACAAAGAGGCTATTTCTGTGATTCAAATATATGACATTTTGGCCACAAAGTAGTAATTTTACCAGTAGCTCTAAGACTCTTCCTCTCATTATAAAATCTCAAATTTTCTTAATCAATTGAAATTCGTAACTATAATAAATTAGATTAATCACTTCAATTATAATCTTTTTTTCATTTCTTATAATCATATCCTCCTTCATTAAAGAATTTGGCGTCAACTTATTCATTTTTCCACTATATGTAAGTTTTTATATATTCATTTATTATAAAATCTCAAATTTTCTTAATCAATTGAAATTCATAACTATAATTAATTAAATTGATCACTTCAATTATAATCTTTTTTATTTATTATGATCATATCATCATTCATTAATGAATTTGGTTTCATCTTATTCATTTTATCAATAAATGTAAGTTTTTATATATTTATTTACTTTAAAATCTCAAATTTTTTAATCAATTGAAATTTGTAACTATAATTAATAGAATTAATCACTTCAATTATAATCTTTTTCTTTCATTTCCTATAATGATATCCCCCTTTATTAATGAATTTGGTTTTATCTTATTCATTTTATCACTATATGTAAGTTTTTATACATTCATTCATTATAAAATCTCAAATTTTCTTAATCAATAGAAATTCATAACTATAATTATTTAAATTGATCACTTCAATTATAATCTTTTTATTTCATTTCCTATAATCATATCCTCCTTCATTAATGAATTTATTTTCATTTTATTCACTTTATCACTATATGTAAGTCTTTATATATTCATTCATTATAAAATCTCAATTTTTCTTAATCAATTGAAATTCTTAAATATAATTAATTGAATTCATAACTTCAATTATAATATTTTTCTTTTATTTCCTATAATAATATCCTCCTTTCTTAATGAATTTGGTTTCATCTTATTCATTTTATCACTACATGTAAGTTTTTTATATATTGACTAATTATAAAATCTCAAATTTTATTATTTTATTAATCAATTGAAATTTGTAGCTTCAATTAATTGATCACTTTAATTTTAATTTTTTTTCTTTCATTACCTATAATTTTATCCTCAATTATTAATTAATTATAGGTAATGAAAGAAAAAAAATTATAGGGCTGGCCCAAGCTGGGTCCGACCCACTGCCATCCTTGGAAACTAGAGTGAAAGGGATGTAGAAGTCTCTAACTAGTGTTATTTAAGGAGATTTCTTTAAAGAAATATTAATTGGAAACAATCTGTTGTTGGCTTGAGAGTTGCTAAGGGGATACAATAAAAAATCCAAGAAATTATGCTATTAAGTTAGATTTCCATAAAGCATATGATTTAATAAGTTAGGAGTTTATCTAGCAACTACTTGTAATGTTTAGATTCCTTGAAAAGTTTAAATATTGGATAAAGTTCTACTTCTCAACTACATCTTTCTCTATTTTAACGAATGGTGAAACTAACTCTTCTATTTAATGGTGAGGGGGTTGAGACAAGGCAATCTTATCTCCTCATACTTGTTTATTTTGTGCGTGGAAGCTTTGTCAATGTTAGTAAGGCATAAAATTAAAATGAACCCTAGCTTTAAATACCATAATAGATGCTAGATAATTGGAATGTTTTGCCTCTCTTTTACAAAAGATTTACTTTTGTTCTCAAAAGCTCACGATAGATTTGCAAGCATCCTTATGGCTTCTCTTAATATATTCAAGGAAATTTCAAGCTTGACAATTAATAGAGACAAAATCTATATGATATTATTTGTTAGTACTTAATATCTTTTAAATTTGTAGTCAATAATTTATGAACTTCAAGTTAAACAACCACCTTTTACTTACATTGGTTTACCCATTTCAACTAAAATGTTTTAATATAGGGAATTTCTCCCATGATAAAGAAGATTTAGAGGAGATTAAGTAGCTGGTTCAATATATTACTGTCATTTGCAAGAAGATTACAAATAATTAAATTAGTTTTAAACTATCACATATATTAGTATCTCATTTCTTCCTATCTAGAGGATTGATCAAAAAATATGAGAAAATGCTAAGTAGATTCTTATAGAATGGACATTAAAAAAGGTAGTTATAAGGTCAAAGTTGGATGAGAGGAAGTTTGAAGACTTCTAAAGGAAAAAGAGTTAGGATCGCCTTAATCAATCTTAGCAGTTAAGTTTTTATATGAAAAAGACTATGAAGATTGCTGAAAAATAAAGATTCATTAAGGGTGAAATAGATACACACCTATTTTTTAGGAGAAAGAGCTTAAGCGAGATTAAAAGCGTACCATCTTTCTCGTGGTTTTTATTACTAATGTTGACACTTAGGGAAGCTTAACTTGGAAACATAAAATGCAAGACCCCTCTATAAAACCCAAATGATGCTAGAATTATTGAGATATTATTAAGTCATTATAAAGTGAGTGTTTGGATAAGTGTCAATTAGTGGATGAATATGCCTATTGAATTGGAACATGTTATGCTAGATGATAGCCCAAACTCTAAAAGGTATGATTCTTATGTGTGGCTTAGTCATTCTTCTAGTAAAATTTTCAATTATTCTTATGGAGAAGTTATCAGATTTCAAAGATAGAACATAGTCTATTATAAGCTAGTTTGGAGAAAAAAATCTACTACCTAAAGTCTCTTTCTTTTTATGGATGGTGAGGAATAAAGTAGCAATATTAGATAACTTTAGCTATCTAAAACTTACTAATAGGCTCTAATTATGTAAGGAAAGCTTGGAGATACTTATGCACCTCTTCTTTAAGTGTAGATTCTCCTATGTTATTTAGAAGAAAAGAAATGAAAGATACTTTAAGATGAGGATAAATTTAGAGAACAAGTTTACATGGAACTCAATCTAGAGATAAAGGAACACATCGTTCTAAAAAAGAGAATTATGAATTGTAGTGAAGGGTAGCTTTCCTTGAAGAATATAAGTTAATATGAATTAATTGTTCATCAGATTATGGAATTCAGTTTAAATGAAAGCCAAACTTAGGATGAATGTGGATAAAAGGAGTTACTAGATGAATGTGGATAAAAGTAGTTACCATAGATGAGTGAGTAATAGTTAGGATTAATTGTGTAATGTGAATTTTAAGATAGTTTAAAGTTGGTTGGAGTGTAGTTTCTATTAAAGTTATATATATAAGGGTAATCAACTTTTGAAAGGTTTTGTACTAGTGGAAATATCTCCTCCTAACTGTTTTACTGTGCTGAAACTTATAAAATTCCACTTCAGGAGTTTGTAATACTATTCTTTAGCTTTAAAAATGACATTTCTTTTTGTTGGCTAACAAAGCTTTTACCAATAATATTGTGAAGGTTTCTTCATATTCATTATTAATATAGAATTGATCGAATCACATTAATTAGTATATTATCAAATTTATATTATATTATATTGTTATATACTTTTTTTTCTTTTTGATATTCTATTACATTAAGTTTTGCAATTTTAAAATAACATAATTTTAATGGTAGGAATGAAAAGCTCTTCGTCATTATACGCATGCACTCCCCAAAAGTCGATGGGAAAGATTGTTTTCATATTATGCATGCATTATCCTATGTTGCCTTCTTGAAAGCTACGCTTCTGCCGCTGCACTTAACTGATCTTTCACTTCCATTATCTCCCTTTTTCATCGTCAAGACGAATATAAGGTTATTTAATTTTCTTCTTGAGTAGTCACAAGGACTGATTGACAAGTCAGCAGTGTTCATTGTTGAGCATAGACATTGATAACGCTAAAAGATAGAAAAGATGAAGATGTGTACCGAACACGTGGGCAATGCTTGGATTGGTTCATACATTTACTTAGACTGGATGCAAAGCTTGTAACGAAATTCAACATTAGTGTTCAACGAGAAGCTTTTTATTGTAGATTGTCTGACTGTTACCTACTTTATTTATGTCTAAATTAATTTGTGGGGTTTTGAGAGATAGCAAAACTAAATCAAAAGATCTTCCTTCATTGAAGGAGTAGATTTATCGTTTATCTTAAGTTGTATGGAATTTAATGATGTAGTGAAATTTAATGTCATGCCTGTCATATATATGCCTACTTTTTAACTTAATCTTATTAACTATGGCTAATATAAGTATAAATCCTTTATGGTTGGTAGAAATAATGAACAAATAAATATAAGATAGATGAAGCTCTTTTGGAGAGAGACTCATTCGTGTAGGATGCTACAAGTGGAATAATCTCGTATTAGAAAGAGGTATAGGGATGAATTCAGTTATATATAATGATTAGACTCATAACTCATTACTTTAAGATTTTGAGCTGAGATATAATGTTTCGATTGTATATGAGCTCACTTAAATCTAGTCTAATTTCTCCTTAGGTCCAAAACCCTTTATTAGTATCAGAGCTAGGGTGATGAAATTTGATGACTATAGATTCATGGAATTGGGTCAAATGAATGGGAGATTTATGGAGATTCACTTGAGCTAGGGGTAGAGAGAAAGCTAGTCCAATATGGATAGATCCACTTGTAAGAGGGAGACATTGAAAATTCACAAGTGGAATAATCTCATATCGGAAAGAGACATAAGGATGAATTGAGTTATATACAAAAATAAGATTAATAACTCATTGTCTTAAGATTTTGGGTTAGGATATGATGTCCTGATTATATATGAGCTCATTTATATCTGATTTCATTTCTCCTCAAACTCCTTCACAAGTGATAATCTCACATCAGAAAAAGATATAAGGATAAAGTGAGTTATATGTAAATATATGACTCATAACTCATTTCTTTAAAGTTTTGGGTTAAGATATGATGTCCTGGTTATATATGTGCTTACTTAGATCTAGGCTAATTTCTCTCCAAGCTCTCTCAAAACACTGCTATTAGAGTTAAGATGACGAAGTTTGATAAATAAAGATCCAAATATTTGAGTTAGATGAATGAGTGAGTTATGGAATGACTCAAATGACTTTTCATCAACCATCGGTTGAGGGAGAGCTAGTTCAATATGAATAGATCCACGTGTGAAGGGGAGATATTGGAAATTCACAAAGTAATGAAACTCAAATTCGAAAGAGACATAAGGGTTAGTGAGTTACATACAAAGATAGAACTCATAACTTATTCCCTTAAAGTTAGTGAGTTACATACAAAGATAGGATTCATAACTTATTCTCTTAAAGTTTTTGGTGGATATATAATGTCCTGGTTATATATGGGCTCAATTAGATCTAGTCCGATTTCTCTTCAAAATCTCTAAAAACTCTTCAAGCATGAGGAAAGAAAGTATCAATATTCTCGTAATTTCTTCTTTTGAAGTTCATATATATATATATCGGAAGCATGCTACTAAAAAGTTATTTTGATTGGGCATTATCATTAGACATAATTAAGCAACAATTATGCTGACGATCATGTCGATTGTCATTAATTATGCAATTAGTAATCCACTAATTTTTTTTATCTCATTGTTAAGTAGAATTGAAGCTTGATACAACCGATTATCTGGAGTTCCTACCATCTAACAGGAAAATTGGCTACTTGACCCCATCATTTACTCCTCAAACGCATGATAACATAATTTACCTTTTAGATAACGCCAACATTTGAGGTCGCAAGTTCAGACAGAATGAAGTTACTGGGTTTCCTAGAAGATTACCTGTATCCAATAAGTACGTGTATATAATATATATGAAAATATGATCTTAAGTAGAACCTAAAATTATATAGAGTCTAATTGCTCAAGGGGAGAGAATGTCAACATTAAATCTCTTCCTTTATAATGTTTCAATTCCAGAGAAGCCTTTATACTGTATAAAGTGCTACAGAAAAAAAAACCATTACGTAAGAAGATATAAATATAATATTGAATTCACATTCAATTAGGAGATCATGTGGTTCTTCCTGTCAAACTGTCAATTTCGACTTTATATATGCAATAAAATATTTTACGAATATAGCAAATATCATGTATAATTTAGAGTTGCTTTGTGTTCATGTGTTTGTGTTGAATTGAAGAGTTCAAGTAAAGATATCGTCTTAAGGATTTTAACCTTTCGAGTTTAAGAACCCAAGTCTAAATTCTTAAGTAAGTTAATAGTTTAAGTGCATGAGATAACAATATTGTGTTATTTAGAACTTTCAGTCCGCGCTGTCCATAATTACTGCACAACAGTGTCCTTTGGCATGATCGAACATGCCTAAGGTTCCCACTCTCTTTCCTGCATTAATTAAAGCAACCTAACTACAGAAATTATTACCAATGATCGAGGATTATTCCACTTCCAAAGACTCCTTTTCAGGGAAGTTGAACACGACGAAGTAAGACTCCTACATTTCCTTCTTATGCGTCGGTATATTAAGGAAGTAGACACAACTATTAAAGGCTCAATTCGTAGTTTTAATGCCCAACCACTCAACTCTATCATTTCAACATAATTATTATATAGTTGAAAATGGTGGTGTATAAGATTAAAATGCACAACATATATTCTTATAAAATCAACCAACGTTGGCTTTCATTTTATCCCCTATAAGGATTCCAATTCCTCTCTCTTTATCCATGGAGTTCATTACAGCTATCTGCTTGTTGCTACCTCTCTTTTACATTATGTTGTACGTCTGCTGGTCGATATTCCTGAAGCGAGACCAGTGTTGTTATATGCTACACTATGAGTGCTACAAAGCTCCCGAGGACCAGCGTCTAGATACCATGTCCTGTGCAAAAGTGGTTCTAAGAAACAAAAACCTGGGCCTCGAGGAATATAGGTTTCTCTTACGAACCATGGTTGGTTCCGGTATTGGAGAACAAACTTACAGCCCGAAAAACATCATTGAAGGAAGAGAAGAATCCCCTACTCTTGAGGATTCCATTTCTGAGATGGACGCTATCATTTTCGATACACTTGACAATCTCTTTGCTAAGACAGGAGTTTCTCCATCGGAAATCGACATACTTGTCGCTACTGTCTCTTTGTTCTCGCCTGTTCCTTCTCTAACAGATCGAATAACGAACCGGTACAAGATGAGGGACAATGTAAAAACCTTCAACCTATCTGGAATGGGTTGCAGTGCAAGTGTAGTAGGCATTGACGTGGTCCAGCAGCTGTTCAAGACGTACAGGAACTCGTACGCCATCGTTGTTAGTACAGAGAGCATGAGTGGTAACTGGTATAGTGGCAAACAAAAGTCTATGATGCTTTCCAACATTCTCTTTCGCACCGGTGGCTGTTCGATGCTTTTCACAAATAATAGACCCCTCAAGCACCAAGCAATCCTGAAGTTGATTTCCATGGTGCGCACACATCTGGGCTCTAGCGATGAGGCGTATGGTAGCTGCATACAGATGGAAGATGAGCTTGGTTTGAAGGGTTTCCACCTCTCGAGAAACCTAGGAAAGTCCGGCATGGAAGCTTTAACCATGAACTTCCGTGTGCTCCTTCCTAAAATACTCCCACTTTGGGAAATCCTACGCTACAAAATGGCTTCTTATGGTCCAAAAACAACCAACAAGACGATGAATAACGACGTAGTAGGATTTGGCATCAACTTAAAGGCAGGTGTTGAACATTTTTGCGTGCACCCAGGTGGGCGAGCAATTATTGACGGGGTTGGAAAATGTTTAGAGCTCAATCCTTATGATCTTGAGCCATCGAGAATGACACTTCATCGTTTTGGTAACACATCTTCTGCCGGTTTGTGGTATGTTTTGGGGTACATGGAGGCAAAGAATAGGCTTAAAAAGGGTGACAGGATCCTGATGATTAGCCTGGGAGCTGGTTTCAAGTGCAACAACTGTGTCTGGAAAGTTATGAAGAACATGGAAAACCCTAATATCTGGAAAGATTTCATCCATCAGTACCCTCTTGACAACACCACCAATCCATTTGCCAATAAATTTGATTGGATTAACGATCCGTCTATTGACGTGGACAAGGTGATGAAATGTCTCAAGGACTTAAACCTAGAGGTAGATATTACTGGTCGAGTTTGGGCTTAAAATCAACCTTTTACAAGCCTAGTCTCTCTTCTCCTCGATGTTCTGTGGTTGATCGTTTGCGTATTTATTCAAGAAATAAGATTATTCAAGCCTGAACGCTGGCTACTGTTTTCTGTCACATAACTGACAGGAGATGATATGTATTTAACGCGGGACATATCAAATGAAGATATGTTTCTGTTGTCATTCCCGATACGGGTTGGTCCGTCCTCTGCGTATAAGTTTAAAGTTTGTGTGAATGTGTCTACTGGAAATGTCGGAAACTATCAAATGGAGATAAGTTTCTAATACATATGAATGTCTACAAAGTGATCCATACCCGATGTTAGCATTGGAAGTAAAAAAAGAATGCCTATACATAATCCCATAGTGTATACCATGAGGGGCTATAGTTAATTAACTAATAACTTGATTGAAGAGTGACTTTTACTTATTTTATTGATGATTTCAAAACTGTTGTAAAGATTTTAATTTTAATCAACTCAGTACTTAACATGCGAATGCATTCCTTTTCACCCGAGAAACATTACATTTTTTACTCCTAAAATCATGGGAATGTCTTCCAACCCGAGTAAGAAAATCTCTACTGATTCAGATAAATACATATTACTTCACCAACAAGTATTCAATCTCAAATCTAAAGCTTAAATCCTATCTCTTAGCATTTACTTGATACTGGGTTCATTAACTCAAGGTTCTAAGACCAAGCATGCCCATAAGCAAAACATGCTCTGTAAAAATATTCTAAAATCTTTTAGAGACTGAGGTTAACTCGCTTAGGTTGATCGATGATCCGGTCAGCTTGGATTGGTAAAACTTGTACAAGTACAGTTTCTCTTAAATCCTTCTCAGAGCAGGTCCATCCTAGTTCGTTGGAATTAGTTTTGGATCCCATCATACGCGTCATTTAATTTGACTTGTTTATTATTCAAGAACACAGTATTCTTTCCTCACATGGTTACCTTCATACCTTTGTGGAAGAAGGAAAACTGTCGTTTGCAGAACCGATCCTCTAACACTTCGTGCATAACAGCATTAACGTTGCCACTCCCCTTGAGCCACTCCTGAATCATGTGTAGTAAAAAATAAATTTTATCTAGACTTTCTTGCATCTCTTTTTGTTGTATTGGAAAGCAAGTATTGGCCAAAAAGGAAAGCAAGTAGGTGTTAATTTAATTTTGCATTGATGACCAGATGCCAATGAACTTGTATATAACTCAAGATTTCGACTTCCACTGCGGATTCTTCATAATATCGTCGTTGTTGTCATAATCTCATCCGCGAACCTCTTTCTATAATTATAATAATAATAATTAGACGTAGAAACTATGGTATTCGTCAACTTAAGCCAACACCTGTGTAGATGACTGATGCGACGTATTGTTGAAACTTAGAAGGATACCTAGCTAATTTGATCGCGAAACTTAATCTTCATATTGACAACTACGGTTTGATAAGTTAATACAAGGCAAGATTCCATTCCAGCATGTATACTGCACCTGTCTCAAAAGTATGTCATTTCGAAAAATTGATAAGAACTGATTTAGATTAGACACGTATCTAACGTAATAGCTATAAGATGTGATACCTTAGCGTCTACAGACAGCATGCAAGATGAGCCCAAACATCACTGATTTACTAAGGGCCTTCTTTATAGTTGGGAATTAATTAATGGGAATAAAATGAGTTGGATGATTAGTCATATACTTGCCTACCACTTCAAACTTCTGCACCAAATCCAGCTTTAAAGTGCTTTCCATCAAATCCAGCTTCTCTCATCAACAATCACTCCAATCCAACCGTATGGTCCATTTCTAACTTGACTTTGTCACACACCCACAAGGGTATATATATGATACAGAACTACTAAATGGTACTGTTGTTATGGTTATTTTGTCTTGTTAAAACTGAAATACCTTTTAAGTTCTTAGCTCACAATTATTTCCCATTACTTATAAGTGAAAATTGAATTCATTAATATATATCAACGAAATTTTTATTGGATTGCTGATATTAATTATTTATTCTTTTTCATGTGGATTAAATTATAATATTGGGATTGTTTTTTTTTTCTTTTTGTTGCTCTCTTTTTTTTTTTTCAAATTTAGTAAAGATTTGTTTGAGTTTTTAGTTTTGGTTCTTCCAATTTTCAAAATGTATGAAAACTCACAAAAAGTATTAATAACAAATGTGAATTAATTTAATTTAATATTTAATTAATTTAAAAAAATTATTAACAAAATTTAATTGTTAGAATTAAATTAGAAAGTTAATTAAATGATAATTAATAAATTTAAATAAATTTAAAATATCTTCAAAATATATATATTTCAAATAAAATTTGATTAAATAATTAAAATATACTTTAAATAAAATTTAAATACATTTTGTTTTTATTTAAAAGAAAAAGTAAAAATAGAAATTAAAAAAAAAGTAATGAACCAATCAATCTTACTATTTTGTCAGTTTTTAATAGGCTGAGGAGTCTCGAAGTCTATGTATCGCCTGCGTGTCACGGTTTGCTTTCTAGTAATAAATGATGACTGAATAGTCAACTTTCCTTAATGCCAAGGAAACAAAAAGCTCCAATGTATTTAAACTAACTGTTTGGCGCGGGTCCACTGTTTCGTATTCGATGACATGTGGCCCTATCGACTACCAAATTCGTAGATAAGGTATTGCTCCTGAATTACAATTGGGAAAGTATAAACTTTCATTAAAATATAAAATTTGATAAAATACCAAAAATTAGGCCTACTTTCTCTTTAATGTACATATAATGGCATATGAATTTGACTCTATCAATTCCTTTTAAATAAGGATTCTAGGAATTTACGCTCGAATTTTTTATATTGCAAACAGTCTATTAACTTTTGATATGCTTTTTATTCAAAACTTCCTGAAAATACGACTGACAAACCTAATAAAAGATTAGATAACCCGACATTTGTAAATCAATCAGTTCTTTGAACGATGGCATTATTCACTAAAAAGTACCATTAAGCTTATTTTCCCATTAATGTGCGTATAGAAACATTATATTGTTATTATAAAAGAGACTTTATTAGTTTATGTTTTTTAAATTAATTAATTAGTTATAATTTATCTACTAAATATTAATTTACTTTTAAAATGTCGTTAAGTATTCTATTAATTATATTTAATACTTAATACCCAAAATAAAATTTCTGAAATAATTAGTGAAAAAAATAAAATTATGATAAAATTATAATTAAAAATATTAAATTACAGCTAAGTGTTATTCGAAGATTACTTCTTGTTATAGCTTTATCATGTTGAGATATCGATCGAACAATAATTATTTTTTCCTTACGAAGAAAGTAATTAATTTTAAGAATTAAAATGTAAAAAAGTTTAGACAAACTTGTTAATTTTTATTAAAAAATAAGTTCATTGAATAAATTTCATAATGAAAATTCCGAATGAAACATTACTTGTGTATTTATGAATTTTTTATTATGCTAATTTTATTATTGATCATCATATAGTATCTTATTTTAAATTTTTTATCTTTTAATGCTACTTATAACATAAGCTATAAAGGGTAATTCAATTGACAATGATTGAATATGATATGAACTATACGAAGATAGTTAAGTTAATTGATAAAAGATTTATCACCGTAACGTAATTAAGAAAATATTATATTAATCCATATTAGTAATGATTTTAAAATTAATCATCTTATAATTTATTTAATTTTGAGTCTCAAAATACAAATTTTGTTAATTCAAAATTCCTATTACCATACTATAGTTTTTTTTATTTAATTGTTTAGGCAGATAATCATAATTATAATATGCTTATCCACGTAATATAATTGTTAAAAGATAAAAGTTGCATCTTTTAATCTGGATAAACTCAAAATAAAACAAATATCTACATAGCCCCCAAAGTTTAGGCATCCATACATCGTGAAGCTCTAATTCTAAGGTAGGAGAAGATGCGTCCAAGTCATCATGGTAGCAAAGTCCACATTTTCTTCTCGGATTTTGACATTTGATCCCATCCTATTCGTCTAAGCGATCCAGTGTCAAGAGAAAGGTGGTTTGGAGACCAGCTTATCTTTGCGGTTGGTCTTAGTGTTCATTTGCTTTTCCAACCTGCATTTAATAGTAACTACCTAAACAATCAGTTGATATAGAACCAAAATCATCCCGTGTTTGACTTCACTAGCTTCCCTTCCTTTTCCAAATTGACGATTACTTCTACCTAATCCTCATTTTCTTGTTTGTTTTAGACGCGCATACATTCTTATCCCTATTATATACTTTATTATTTTTATTAATTAGTGTTAATTTCAATATAAAATCTATATTATGTTCTTAAAGCAATTATATCGAATTATTAAGGATAAACTTAATTGCGGAAGCGTACTTGACTCTATTAAAATAAACATAATTGAATTATTAGGGCTTTTTCTAGCTTTTAGCTTTCTAAGAAATACGTATAAGTTATCTGTCTTTTAAATAAGAGATATCATAAAAGAAACCGTAATTAATTCTCTTAGGGACCATAACCACTTATTTATACATATGGTGCTTATTCCTAACTTTCTAGGAATATTACATTAGAGTTTCTACATATGTAATACACATACCTAATTAGATGATTTAGGTCCATTAACCCTAAATCTTAATAGATCACTTTTAATTTTAGACCAAACCTCATAGTTGCCCCATGACATATATTTTTTTACTGAACTCTCCCACTTGGACTATATATATATATATATATATATATTATGTCATAATAGAACTTATGAGCTCAAAATTGCTATTATTATAAATTCATCTTTAAACAATCTAGCCTATCAATCATATTAACATAGGATCAAAGAAACCTTTGTCACAATTATTATGACTAGACTTATGAGTGGTCACGTATATCAATATAATTAACAACATGGATCAAGTATGGATATGTAACATGAAAATTTTATGTCATATGACCTTAACATGTCTATTTTCTACTAATTCTACCTTATTTCTTAGTGAGATCAAACTGGATGAAATTAGAGGGTATACATACAAAGTCATTTATAATGTAGCATTAAATCATAAAAATATATAACATATGTCTATAACCATAAGCATCTATAAAAACAAAATCCTACTAAAATAACATACCAAATGACATAACACCTTTATGAGTAGTATGCTCATGAAGGACATTGAGTGGTAAACCTTTAGTTAGCGAATCCATGATCATGAAGTTTGTCCCAACATGTTCTATAGACATCTAACCACTTTGAATTCTTTCTTTAACAACCAGGAACTTAATGTCAATTTGTTTCGTCTTTGATGAGTTCCTATTGTTATTAGAATACAACACTACTAATTTGTCGTCACAAAATAACTTCAATAATCTTTCAATGCTATTTATAATTTACAACCTAGTGACAAATTTTTGTAGCCATATCCCATTATTGGATGCCTCATAGAATGATATAAACTTAGATGTCATGGTAGAAGAAGCTATGAGTGTCTCCTTGGCAATCTTCTAAGAAATTGCTCCTCCAGCAAGTAAGTATATATAGCCTAAAGTCGATCTATGATTATCTTGGCATCCCACAAAATAGGAGTTAGAATACGTAATGATTTCTAATTAATATGATCTCCTTTATAAGAGCATGTAGTCTTTGTTCTCTTAAGATACCACATAACCCTTTTGATCGCTTTCCAATGATCCATTTATAGATTGCTCAAATGTCTACCCAACATTCCAACAACGTACGCAATATTTAGGTGTTTATACATTTGAGCATACATTAAACTTCCAATAATCAAAGCATAAGGAATCTTTTGTATTTCTTTAGTTTCTAAATCAATCTTAAGACATTGATTGAGACAAAATTTGTCTCCTTTAACAATCGGGGTATCACCTGGTTTACTATCCTGCATACCAAATGTCTTAAATACCTTTTCAATATAGATATTTTATGAGAACCCAAAAATATATCGAGAACAATCTCTATGTATTTGAATCCCTAACTTCATTGATAAAAATTTCTTGGTTTCCTGCAATAAGTCTATATTGTTACTCTCATACAACTTGTAGTATATACAATCATCAACAAATTCATCTCAAAACCAAAATAGATGACAACTTAATGCAACTTGTAATACCATTGACAAGAATCTCACTTAAGTCCATAGATGGATTTCTTTAATTTGTAAACCATTTACTTTGAGTCATTAGAAACAAAGTTTTCAAGTTCCTCCATATAAATTATTTCATCAATATCATAATTGAGGAATGTTGCCTTCAGATTCATTTGATGTAACTCAAGATTAAAGTGTGCCACAAGTGTTATTATAATCCTAAAAGAATATTTTAAGAAAACTAGCGATAAAATTTCTTTATAATCGATGCTTTCCTTTTGAGTAAAGCTCTTTATGACAAGATGAGCTTTATATCTCTCCATATTATCTTTTAAATCCTTTTTGGTTTTAAATATCCATTTGCAACTAATAGGTTTTTACACCTTTGAGTATTAGGATAAGATTCCAAACATTATTGTCTCTCATGGACATAATTTCCTCATTTATGGAATCATTTTGAGAATTAGAACTCTCAATGGATTTACAGGAGTTGATTGGATCATCTTCCACTATGCCAATGTCCATATCATGTTTTTGAAAAAAGACATTATACTCATCTAAAATTGTACTTCTCCTATCTTTAGTGGACTTTCTTAATGGCATTTATGTTTAAGGTTATTGATTATGTCCTTCAAGAATAACCAATTAATCTTGATTAGGTATATTTTCAATATTGTCTTGTTGATCTGGATTTGCTTCCTAAACAATGTCTAGAATGATAATCTGATCATAGTTGATAACAACTGTAGGAAGAGCAGTGAATTAGTCTTGCAAGATAAAGTCTCAAACCTTACCTCCCCCTTCAAACTCAACATCCTCAAAGAGTTTGACATTTCTAGTTTTAAAAATATATTTACTTGTGGGATCATAAAATTTGTACCCCCATGACCATTTAGAGTATCCAATGAAATAACTACTAAAATTTATTAAGTCTAGGTTTCTTTCATTTGTTCTATAAGGCCTTGCCTTAGTTGGACAACCCCAAATATGAAAATGTTTTATCTTAGGCTTTTTTGCCTGTCCACAATTCATAAGTGGTTTTATTCGTTACTTCAGTTGAAACTCCATTGAGAATGTAAGTTGTGGTCATCAAAGCCTCTCCCCAGAGTGAATCTGGTAAGAATATGTGAATAATCATACTCCTTACCACATCCTTTAATGTTTTCAATAACACCGATCATGATAGGGCTTTTTAGGATAGTATATTATGGGATGATACCGTATTCTTCTAGGAATTTGGAAAACGAATCTAGATGTTGTTCACGTAAACTATCATATCTACTATAACATTCACTACCATGGTTAAATCTAACACTTTTAATCCTTTTGTCATGTTAATTAGTTTTGAAAATTTTGAACATGTTCAATGTCTGTAACTTCTCATAAATGAGATAAAGGCAACCATAATGTGAGTAATTGTTTATGAATGTAATAAAATATTTTTGATCATTGTAAAAAAGTGTAGGAAATGGACCACAAATATTTGTATAGATTAGCTCTAAGATACCTGAAGATCTTTTACCAACTTAATCTCCTTATATTTGTTTGCTTCTCTTTAATACACCTGATATAAAGTTCAAAGTTTGATAGATCAAGTGGATAAAGAATTCCATCTAACATAAGCCTTTTAATTCTTTGTTTAGAGATATAACCTAAACGCTTCCACTTAATAAATCAGAATGATCATTTCTTAATTTTCCTTTAGTACCCCATGAATTAACATGCGAGGATTCATTAAATGAGACAATTGTATCAAGTAAGTGTAAGTTATAATATTGTAATAAAGAACTCAAGCTGATAAGTTTTGAATAATGAAAAGGACTAAAATGTCTATTTCTAAAAAAAACCCAACATTGTCTAATATAGAAATAGAAACCAAATTTCACCTAGAAGACAATACAACAGAAGTTTCTTTCAAATCCAAACAATTTATAGTCTTAAATGATAACCTAAAAGTCCTCACTACTATAAACTTTAACTATCATTTAATCACCTCTATAGATGTGTCTTTCACCATCTTTAGGTTTCTGATAGCTTAAGTAACCCTACATGGGCATAGTTATATAGGAAATAGCACCAAAATCTAACCACCAAGAGTGTCTAGGTACTAAAATCAAATTAACCTTAAAACAAAACAAAGAAGAAGCATACCTTTCTTTGTACGCTAATCATGATCTTTGGTACACTCCTTTTTTTTGTTAGAATTCTTCCTATAAAAGTAGCAAGCAAATTCTTCAATTTTTTTTTTTGGATTCGTTATGTTGCTTCTTTAGTGGTACAACTTCCTTATCTTTCTTTCTTTTCTTATACAAATAAGCAATTTCAACCTTCTCTTGCTTTAATTTCTCTTCTTTTGGCACATAATGTGAAATGAACTTATTAAGAGTCCATTTCTCCTTTTGAAAGTTATAACTAACTTTAAATTGACTCAATTGTGTAGTAAGAGAGATCATAACCAAATGCACAAGCAAATCTTCAAATAGTTTAATAATTTAGTTTTGAAGTAAGAAGAGACATTTCTAAAAATGTTCCCATTACCTTTACACTTCATAGAAACAAGAGTAACTAGAAAATACTTGTTTTCGCTTTTTATTTTTAATAAAATTTTTCTTAAGTTTTTTAAGGAACAATTTTGCATCCTTCTCTTTAGACATTTTGCCCCTGAATGTTTCCAAAATTGCTTGTTTCATGATCATAAGACTCAAGAGATTTAAGCATTTTCATTTCTCCTAGTCCCTCTTATCGTAAGAGAAACTTAAATATATAATAGTAAAGGGTTGCTCAATCTGAAGAGCAAGGTCTAGATCCATACAACCAAGAACGATCATGATGCTTTCTTTCCAAAATTTAAAGTTTGTGACATTTAACACAAGTATAGAGTTGATGTTGACAAATATTGTAGTAGTAAAAGTATTTACTGAATAGAGAACAAAAATTAACAAAAAATATACTCATAATTAAAATATGAATCAATCATAATTAATAAATTCAAATAATGGCACCTTCATCACAAGATAACAAACACAACATTGAGATTGAGTCTCTGGACATAACTATAGTCTCTGGACATAACTATCAATTTGTAAATGATACTCTTATAGTGATCAAATATTGATAATAAGTTTCTGTTAAATCATAAGTCCTTCTTTAGATTGACTTATAATTTACAAAGAAATTTGAATAATTATCAAATATTTATTGCTATAAGTATGTTTAAATTTTAGCCCAATAATAATTTTTCTTTAGGCTGATTATTATTTTTATGAAATTCATCCACATCCATCCGTCTTAATGAATTTGGAATTAGTTAATTTGTACCAAAGAGTTGACTTTGGTAATGTATTGTTTTGAATTAATTTAAAATATTAATAACCATTAAAAATATATAAGATTTAAATATACTTAATCAATAACTGAAAGTTAATGTTATAATTCTGTATTATTTTGATCAAAAAATTAAATTTAAACAAAACTAAAAAACATATAATAAACTTTTAGGTTATGATAAGTGAAGAAAATATCTTAGGTGTTAAACTCTAATTTCTTTTAGGCATACATACACAAGTTTTTGTATTTAAATCATATAAAAAAGACATAAGAGGAAGAAGCATTATAAGAAAATAAATGATAAAAGTCTAAAGACCAAAAGCATTAAAGCCACAGGTGTATTTGGAAATTCTTATAGGTGAAGAAAAAATCCACTAGTTAGGTATTATAATCTAATAAAATAATGTAAGCGCTTCTCTTCACCATCCAACAAGCAATATAGTCACATCATACAAATATAATCTAAAAAAATTATTTTACCATAAAGGAAACCTTGGCCAAAGGGCTATGGGGATAATAGAAACCATTAATGCTGGAAAACTAAATCTCTATTAAAGATTAAGATCATACAAATATGACTATAGCTGAGACCTCAATTATGTTAACTGAGACACAAGCTCTTCTTCTCTTAACAGGCGTTAACTCTCAAGGCCTACCTTTTAGGGTTCTAAACTAACCAATCTTTCCCTTATAACTTAGACCTCAAATAACATCTATAATTTAAGACTTTTTAGTACATATGATCCTCATT